>PVIJ01006368.1:0-92816 GCA_004024925.1 Scalopus aquaticus | reverse complement strand
GGGAGAGGGGATCTGGTGGTTTTTTCTTCTCCTTGATCAGTCTTTTTAGCTTCTTTCCAAGTTCTACTCACCCGTGAGGGTGTTAGATTTATGTAGCGTTTCTGGATCTTCTCTGGGTTTGGCTGATGTCTCTTTATAGGCGGCTTGTCTTTTGGGAGAGTTGATACTAGCGTCCCTTCACCGCCATGTTGATGACGTCACTCTAGTATGGATTTTAAACTGCCTTATTATTCTGCATACTGTCTAGACTTGGTTGTGACTGTAATTCTTCACTTTTTAGCAGAGTCATGGGAAATAAATGTATATAAATATACTAGTTCATAAGAGAAGACCTAAACCACTAGGGAAAGTAAAAATTAGTCATAAATGAAGCTTACGTTAAATTTTAATAGTAGCGTAATATTGGCCACCTTATAGAAGGAAAATCTTAGATGGTCAAAGACTAGCTAAAACTTTCTGAGAAGGAACTTACCTTTTACAGCTCTTCCAGTCCCCACTCTGCATTTGTTTTTTCCGTCATTTGGAAGAGAAGTTGCTAATCTTAGTGTTTGAATTTCTTCTTCTTTTTTAAAATTTATTTATTTATGCAAACAAGTTGGGGTACAGGCCAGAGGCATGGGGCAGCGAGAGCGTTCACCAGAGACAGTGTGGGAAGCAGAACAGGCAGAGCGATTGAAATACACTGCTGAGGGGAGCAGCAGGCGAGGCAGGAGAGGTCTGCTGTGCCATATGGGAACCTCCCCCATCAGCTGTCGAACTTGCGTCACTGCTGCCAACAGCTCCACAGTGCAGCACTTAACCACTGCGCCATCAGGGAGGCCCAGTGTTTGAATTTCTTGACACTGATTAAGCCAGTGGGTCTCTCTCCATGAAAAGATTATGCACATAGTGGTGTGATTTTCTGTCATCGTCCCCCCTGTGGTTATTAGGGCAAATTGGCTTGGCCCCCTGTTGGTAGAAGTCCAGGCCACCAAATGGTCATCTCTTCTCTCCCACCTGTGTGATCCTGAGAGCACTAAACTCTTTTTCCCATAGGGAAGGCTACAGGTGGAATTCAATTTTGGAGATTCCCTTTAGGCCTCTGTACCCAAGCCAAAGCATCCCTGTTGGGTTTACTGAAGACCTTAATATTGGAAATCGGGGCCCAAATCCAATGAATAAAGAAGTATTGCTTTATGTTTTATTGCCATTGATGCTTGAGTACATATAACCACAGAACCTAATAGAAAGGTGGGTAAGAGTTGTGTGTTATATTGATAGGATCTTTAAGTAATTGTCATCTAATGACACACAATTCCTCCCTCTAAGAGGAATGAATCAATTGCAGTGAAGTTTTGCTTCTATAATTCCTGAATGAATCCAAACTCTTAGAGATTGGAAAATTTTAGGAAGGAAGCTTTAATCCAAGAATCAAATAGTCCTAACACCACTGATGCATCATCTTTTAAGGAGATCACTGTAGTAATAGTTCCTGTCCCCAGGGAGTAGCTAAGAGTGACAATCGACCAGGACAGGAAAGGACACCAAACCACACACAAAGACTGATGACTTTCTATTGTGAGTAAAAGAGAATTCAAATTCAACTGACTTGAACAATAAGCCATTTATTATCTCATAAGTGAGAAGTTTAGAATCAGGAAGGTGGCTCAATGACATCATCAAAGATCCAGATTTTTTCCACTTTTCTACTCTATCACTCAAAATGTATTAACTTTTATTCCTAAAATGTGCCAGATTTCTATAGCAGTTTTAAGCACATACTCATCTCCAAAAGCCAAAGGAAAAAGGAACCTTTTCTCATGGACCTTTTTGAAGATGAGGAGAAACATTTCTAGATGTTATTTCCAGACTTTTCCTCCCTCCTCTCTAAGATTGTGTTGCATTCCCTCTGCTAAGCCACTTTTTTTGGTAAGAGGAATAGAGATAACATGGTCAGTTAAGATTAATTAAGCCATCCATCGAACTTTGGGAGTGACCACCTCTTCTGAAGCCCATGGCTGCCTAAGAGCCAACCTGGAATGAGGTTCTGTGAAGCAAGGGGGAAGGAGACAAATGGCTATTCAGTGAGTTGTCAGCAGTATCTGCCACAAACAACAACCCCGATGTATGCATTGGTCAGTTACACTTGGCAGGCCTAACCCTAGCACAACTGTGAAGCAAGTCTCCACCAGTTTCTCATTGTGTTAGAGCAAATAGGCACAAACTTAGTGACTTAAAAGTACACAAATTTAATATCTTGTCCTGGACATCAGAGATCTAGAGTCTGATAGGGCTAAAATTAAGGTGTCAGCAGGGCTGCATTCCTCTGGGGGACCTGGGAAGTCAATTTTCTTGTCCTTTCTAGAGATTGTATTCCTTGACTTGTGACCATTTTCAAAGCAGCAGTGTTGGACAGAATTCTTCTTACACTGTGCTCTCTCTCTCTCTCTCTCTCTCTCTCCCCCCACCCCCTTATGCTTCCTTCTTCCAATAAGGACCCTTATAATTACAGTGGACCCACTTGAATGACTTGGGATAATCTCCCATCTCAAGGTCAGTTAATTAACAACGTTAATTTCGCATGCAACCTAAGTCTCCTTGCAACAAGACCCAACATAGTCACAGGCTCTAAAGATTAGGTACATAGACCTCTTGGGAGAGGCGTTATTTTGCCTCACACAAACAACATTTTCACTTCTCAAATGCTAAGGGTTCTCATAGCACAGTCTATGAGATGAGCATAGACTTTGGATTTCGATTTCAGCTTCTTCCATTTACATAATACTTATATAATAAGAGTATGTGTATTTTGACAAGTTACATAACTTCTTCAAGATTTAGTTTCCTCACATATACAATATTATTTGTCTCAAAGGGTAGTTTTAAGATAGTTGTATTGCCATATATGAGAAATGCCTAACATGTTGTCTTGCCCAAAATGCATATTCAGTGTGATGGTGTCATCACCATTCCTTCCATTTCTGCAAGCCTATGAATATTGCATAACCATTGCTTCTATTCCTAGAGATAGGGATTTTAATGCTGGCCTTCGTAGCCATGTAATCATTGCTGGTTACTAAATCTTTCTGAGATTAAGTTTCTCACCTGTAAAATGGGAACAATAAAACCTTCATAGAAGAAGTGAAGATAAAAGTGTGTATTTATCGCCCAGTATAGTTCCTGAAGCATGGCAAGTCATAAGTTAGATTAGGTTCACTTCTTTTCCTCAAACCTGCTCTCACAAAAGCTTCACAACTCATTGACACCCAGGCAAAGGTTCTCAAAATTTAACATGTTTCAGGATTCTTTAGGAAGTTTGTTAACAATACAACTTCTTGGGCCCTCCTCTAGACCTATTGAGTCAAAATTTGGGGATGGCAGGGGCCTTTTGTATGAAGGCATAAATAACAGACCAAATTTTATTAAAGTACCTTTCACAGAAATACTTGAATTTTATTATTGAACAAAATACCATGTTAAAGGGTTAACTAGGAAATTTGAGGTATTGTCCAAAAGGTAGAGGTTGTATTTTGGGATGCAGTCCATCAAACCTTGCTAATTTTTTGGAGTTGAAGTTTAAATAAGTTTAAGTTTGGAGTTGAAGTTTAAATAAGGGAAGAGAAAGGAAACCAATGGTTAAAATGAATCGCTGAAATTTCCTGCTTATTTTTCAATATATTTTTTAAAGATTTATTTATTTATGTATACAAGAGCTGGGGTATAGGCCAGAGGTGTGGGAATGATGAGAGGATACACCAGAGACAGAGTGAGGAACAGAACAGGCAGACTGATTGACTGAAATACACTGCTGAGGGAGCAGCTGCTCAGCTCCCTGGCTGGGGATCTGAGGATATCTTCAGAGAGCTGAGACTTAACCGCTTATGCCACTAGGGAGGCCTTATTTTTCCATTTTAACTTTGTTTTCATTAGTGTGAGAGGTGGGAAGTCGATGGTAAGTATTTAATATTAAATTAGAGATTTCACATAAGGCAACCTCTATGGGATATATTTTTTGTTATGTCATGAAAGTGCATTAGCATGATCTCAGCATGTCTCCACTCTGACCAACTGCTAATACTTCAATGGTGCTTTATGTGTCTTTATTAAATAAAGTTCTCACATGGATGAAGATAATGGCAAAGTATTAGAAACACAGAAGTTTCATTATCCATTCTGTTCTGCTCATCCCTTGCTAGTAGGTAGGCTTTATTTTTATTTGCACTGATTTCTACCCAAATAATAACTGCAACTTCAATTTATAAATATAGTAATAAGACTTAAAAGGAAAACTTTGCTTGGTTATCAGGATTATTGAATGCAAATTTCAGTACATTAGATAATATCCAATAAGCATTTTCTCAGAGAGATTTTTATTAAAAACTACAATTGGTGCCAAAGAGGAGATATTTAATCCACACATGCTATTGGCTGTTTCTTGTTTCTTTTCTTTCTTTTTTCTTTTTTCTTTTTTTGTCTCCATTAGATGGAATAGGAGGCAAATGTGTGATTGAGGGAAGGGACACCAAAACTGTACTAACCGAATCCCCAAGTTTATAGAATCAGGAGGGATTCTTGCTCTTCAGCTATGCCTGGCTGGAGACAGTGCATTTTCTTCTATGATGTATATGTCACTTTTCATTAATTCTGAGAGGCCTGTTCCTTTAGAAACCTGGGTAAACAGAGTAGTGTATTAGATTAGATCTCTACCGTGAATAAATTTATTTTCTAGCAAGTGTAAAAAATGAGCAAGGCCAAAACCCCCCAGAGCAGAAAATGTCACAGTGGTTGCTAATACATTACTGCACAGAGAAAGGCCTAATAAAACCCCTATTAGGATGTCATACCTGCTTACGACTGAATTCTCCAGAAAGTTTATTTGATATGTCTAAGCCAATTATCAAAGTCCTAGTGATAAGAAGCAGCTCGCTGGGCCTGAATGTGTCAGAATAGAATGACTAAATTGTGGGAATTCATGGGCCTCTGCTTTGAATAATTAACTTGGCTCTTTGTAGAATGCATATACTTTGGAAACTAATTTTCTCATTGCACAAAGCATTTTGCCCTTGTGCTGCCTTTGAAAAGTAAACTGTTTAGCTGTAAGGTTATTCCCTTTTTCATTATATTTGGCTTAAGCTTCCTTCCTCATCTTTTGGTTCACCCTTCTTGCTCTTTGTCTTGGGGCATCATTCTGACTAGACAGATATAGTCTTCAACCGGAAATATAAGATGCAGTGATGACATTTCCTCTAAATGGAACTGAAGCCATTTGCTCTGAAATGGTGTCATAATGCCTTGTCTCTTTTTGCATTTTGCTACAACCAGAACACCAAGTTTATTTTTAGAGAGTTTGAAATATTTTTTAATTGATTTTTAAAAAGATTTATTTATGCATAAAAGAATTGGGTGTAGGCCAGAGGTGTGGGGTGGTGAGAGGATTCACCAGAGCCAGAGTGGGGAGCAGAACAGGCAGATCGACTGAAGTACACTGCTGTGGGGAGCAGTGGGCGAGACAGGAGAGGTCTGCTGCGCCATGTGGAAATCTCCCTGGCTGGGTATTGAACTTGTGCTGCAGTGGATCTGGATAGCTTCCTAGTGCTGCGCTTAACCCGTTGCGCCACCAGGGAGGTCCGTGAAGTATTTTCTTTTTCCCTAGGAGAGAAGCAGAAGTGTTGGTTGCATTGGGAATTATGTAGATCAAAACTGGAATTGCTTTCAGTAGGTCTGAAATGACAGAATCAATGATTTAGACCATATTAGGTAGCCAGCTTGTGCAAACAACCAGGCAAATTGAAGGATCCTTTCTCCTTCATAAGTGTCTCTTTCTAAATTGGGCAAACAAATCCTTTGTTTTGGTAATGGGTAGACAAGGGTTTCTCAATCTTTGGATTGCGATAAGCCAATCTGTGTGTTCCCTCTCTAGCACCAGCATAGATCTCATAGTTTATTTCCTCAGTGGCACTTTACTGCCTGCTGCAGTTATGCCTGGCCCCTGTGGGGAACTTCTAGTCTACTACTCAGAGATTATCACTGGAAAGCAAGGGTAGCAATGGTGAGGGCCAGGCATGTTTTGGTCTTTTTCATGATCTAGAAATTGTACAAAACCATTTCTTCTTTCTGCAATTTTGAGAAGAGGCTGCAGTTTACATCTGGTAGTTAAAAACACTTGGCAAATGGGTCATGAGGATTAATGAGAATTTAAAATTCATTGTTTTTGTATCCTCTGGGTTAGATTCCTAGGAATGAAATTGCTGGGTCATGTGTTAGCTCCATTTTTAGTATTTTGAGAATCCTCCGCACAGCCTTCCATAGTGGTTGTGATGGAGGAGATAGGATCACAAGATTACACCCACACAGGAGGTGGGGGTAGAAGGGATCAGCATAATCACATCTGTATAAGAAGACATAGGGTGTGTAAGGAGTGTCAAAACAATCTCTGGCCCCTTTCTAATCCTATAAGCCACACCTGGAGGGTGTGAGACCCTCCCTAAGAGAAAACTATGTAAATACGATCCCTGCACTGGCTTGGGGCAGCAGCAACCTCACTCCTATCTGCCCACATGTGACTATGCAGGTGCTTCTTTCCACCAACTCTCTGTTCCTCTGTAGGGCAGCTCTTCCTGCCCACTCGTGCCTATGCAAGTACTCTCTGCTCTTCTGTCTCCTGCTTCAATAAACTTGTCCTTCAAATTTATCTGATGACTCTGTGCCTCGGAGAAACTCACAGTGTGTCGCTGAAAGGGGAGCTCTGGTGAAACCTTTCCCAGAGAGAACCCAAGAACCCCACTCTCCATTGACTCTCAAAATCTACATCGGTGGGACAAGTTTGCATTCCCACCAGCAGTGTAAGAGGGTTCCTTTCTTTCCACATCCTCGCCAGCATTTTTTGCTACCAGTTTTTTTAATATTGGCCATTCTCACCAGTATGGGGTAGTATTTCATTGTGGTTTTGATTTGCATTTCCCTAATTATAAGTGATGGTGAACATTTTTTCACATACCTATTAGCCATTTAAATTTCTTCTTTAGAGAAGTGTCTTTTTAGTTCTTCTGCCCATTTTTGATTGGGTTGTTTCCTTTGTTTTTGTTGAGTTGTGTGAGCTCTTTGTAGATCTTTGATATCAGTCCCTTATATGTTGTATGTTGTGCAAATATTTTCTCCCATTCAGTAGGGTGTCTCTTTATTTTGGTTACTGTCTCTTTTGCTGTACAGAAGGTTTTTAGTTTGATGTAGTCCCAGCTGTTTATCTTTTCCTTCATTTTCTTTGCTTCACATGATGAATCCTCAAAGATGTTTCTGAGGTGTATGTCACGGAGTGTTGTGCCTATATTTTCTTCTGTGTATTCTATGATTTCAGGTCTTACATTCAAGTATTTTATCCATCTTGAATTGGTTTTTGTATATGGTATGAGAAAGTATCCTATTTTTGTTCTTTTGTATGTAGAGGTCCAGTTTTCCTAGCACCAGGAAGAAGTACAGGATATATGTGTTCTCAAGTTACACACATGGATAAATTATTTCTGTGCAATAGTAAAGCTCTCTCTTCCATCTCTGATTCCGAGAAACCTGTTGAAGTTTACCTGCTTCCTCCCAGAGGAACTGAGTTACTCTGTATTGCATCCCACGTTTCTATCCATACTGAAAGTTCTCATAAAATCTTATAGAGGAAGTATTCAACTTTGCCTTGAAATAAATCACCATATCAGATTCTGTATGTAATCTGCCTCTTCAGGAGAGCCAAGCCCACCTATTTTTTTTTTTTTTTTGGTCACACGCAAATAGTCAATAAGGTTTGTGCAAATGGCTCAGTATGGGGCCTCCCTGGTGGCGCAGCGGTTAAGCGCTGCGCTGTGGAGCTGTCGGCAGCGGTGACGCGAGTTCGACACCCGGCCAGGGAGAATCCCACATGGCGAGGCAGAACTCTCCTGCCTCGCCCGCTGCTCCCCTCAGCAGTGTATTTCTGATCTGCCTGTTCTGCTCCCCACTCTGTCTCTGGTGAGCCCTCTCGCCGCCCCACGCCTCTGGCCTGTACCCCAGCTTGTATGTAAAAAAATAAAAAATAAAAATTAAAAAAAAAAAACAACAAAAAAACAAATGGCTCAGTATGATGGAATTAGCAATGAGAGAAATTGTCAAAGTAATGTCTTCGGAGATTTTCAACATTCTTAATATTTGCCCGCATGGGTTGGTGTGTGAGTGTATATGGAAAATGCATGTCAACCTCCATTCCTTCCTCCTCTAGGTCTATTTCAAAATGTCCTGTTGAGACTTGGAAGGTTTTCTGTAGTAACAACTTACACCTTCCTTTCCACACTCTTTGCTGTGGTAAGGGGGATTTAAAAATATCCATCATAGAAAAAAAGTCAAAGAGCACAGTGTCTGGATTCCTAACTAATGTTATTGACTGCTCTTATCCTCTAGGGTGATTCTCAAGGAGAGTAAAAATAAAAGCAAATGTTTGAGAATAAAATTATTCACTCTCACTTAAAAATATATTTTTGGGAGGAGGTTGGTGATGATCATAAAAGGAAAATCAATGATGATAAGATGTCACAACTCCAAAAATGATTAAAAATCACTGCTCTGAGAACTTTCTTTCTAAAGAAAGCATTCTGCATCTGCACAAGTGTCTCTTATACATATGCTAATCAGTTCCTCTGATAATTTTAGCTTTTGGTTTGTTTTCTTCCTGTCATTATTTTATGTTCTTATTTGCTAGACTTCATATGCACATCCGGGGGGAGCACAATTGCTTATCATTCAAGTTTGGGGGAGTATGTTGGGAATATATAATAGTCCTTTGCACTAGATGTTTTCCTTCATGAAGCAAAATTTGGCATGTGCTTTTGAATAACAAGCACAGTTTGGGTGAATGGAAGAAATCAGAAAGTACAGTACAGATTTACATCACAAATCACATTAAAATATTTAAATCTTTCTGGTCATAGTGACCTACCAATTCCTTTGTCTCTTTTTAAATAGGTTGTATTAAAATGAAATAGCTGAAGAGTGACATTGCAGTAGATTCATGACCCATTTATTTTGGCTCTCTCTTTGCACCTGGAAATAGAGAAAGAGAAAACACTTCTCATTCATTCTGGCTTCTGACAAAGCTTCTTAGGCCATGTCTACAGCAGCTCTCAGAGGCTGATAAAGGCCTTACATTGAAATTGAAGACACCTCAACCAAAACCGTGAGACCAGGGCCTCCCTGGTGGCACAGGGGGTTAAGTCTCAGCACTATGAAGCTATCCGCAGCCACTACAGCACAAGTTCGATCCCTGGCCAGGGAGCTTCCCACATGGCGCAGCAGACCTCTCCTGCCTTGTCTGCTGCTTCCCTCAGCAGTGTATTTCCATCAATCTGCCTGTTCTGCTCCCCACCCTGTCTCTGGTGAGTCCTCTCACCACCCCACAGCGCTGACCTACACCCCAGTTCTTTTATGCATAAATAAATAGATCTTTAGAAAACAAAACCAAAACAAAACACAAAAAACCAAAGCCTTGAGACCATAACCATCAGGATGACGTTCAGTCACATGAGTCCACATGCAGAGTTGTGCCCCACATGCCTTCATCTGCAACACAGATGAAGCAGTTCTTCTGTCTCTCAAGGCCTTGCCATCCCGGGGGACCTAAGCCCACCTCCTGGGTTGCTTACCTTTTGTTTCATTCCTTCTACTAGGTTCTCAGCCTCATCTTTAACCCCTCTTTCCAATTTGGTGTCTCTGTCTTTCTCAGCTATTGTTATCTTTCTAATTTTGTCTGTCCTAACTTTATTATTTCACATCCCACCCTCAGCTTTCTACCCTTTCTCACCTGCTGCTCTTGCCCCTCACCCTTTCTCTGGCTTTAATTTCCAAAGGTCAACCCCAGCAGGAAGCCAGAAAAAATGGTGCCCATTGATGCTGACCATGCGGGTTAGCTTCTCAGGCTACCAAGCAGGCTGGAGTCAAATAAATAATCAACCTAGAGGGGGAAGCAGGAGACAGTACATTAGACAAAATGCTTGACACGCAGAAACCATTATTTTTTAGATCCTTTGTCTACTCTTGTTTTCATTCACGTGGAAAATTCTAAGCATATTCATTTGCATTTATTTTTAGTAACTATTTCTCAAAAAAGACCACAGTATGAAGAATATGAAATATATGTTTATCTTAAGATTGTTATCTTAGATAGTCAGATATCTAGACCAAAGGAAGTTATGCTTCCCCATCTATGCTCAATGAATTCCTTTCCTGAGGGTCAGTGTTATAGCATCTTTCTAAAGTAGCTGTCTCAGTGAAAAATAACTGTAGGGAAGGTTGCTGTTGCTGTATAAGACCCTCCTAGGGGTTGGTAAAGTGGAATTTGCTGGGAGGGAGAGCGCATTTTCAGTGATCCCAAGAGATGAGGGTTATTGCTCCTGTGATGTGTATCTCTCCTGCCTAAGAAATGCTGACTGTTTTTTTTTTTTTTATTATTTTTGTTTTAAGGCTTTTCAGATATATCTTTAGGTAAATAGGTTTACGGATTTGACTTCAAACTTCCATATAAGCTCAATTCTGTATATTTATTTTTTATTTATTTTCAATTTAACTTAAAAAACTGTTTTAGTGCACATTGTTTTGTTTTAGGTTTAATTTGAATTCATGAAAACATTGAGTCAGAATTCTTTATGTAGAGGTTTGCTAAACTAAGTCCACTACAAGTTTTTTGTTTGCTTTAGTTTGCTTTCTCGCAGACAAGTATTAAGACAAAGAGGAATAGGAAACGATAAAACCATATTTGTTTTTGTGGGTACAGTATCCTAACTAAACTCATCTCAACAAGTTGGTTTTACAAGAGCTGTGGATTCTTGGGCTGACTGGTGAGCTCCTTGTCCTTTGGAAAAATGATCTTAGGAAGTTTGAGTTTTGAATGCATTGTTATACATAAGGAAGAAAAAATTTCGTTTTAAGTTTAGATGATGTAGTCACACATGGCGAAGTTATGAAAAACATGCCCTCAGGAAAAAAAATCAGAGGAAAAAACTGAAAAAATTTATGTATATTGTTTTTACAATTTGACTTTGTGTGCTTAGAGTAATAGCTATACTTTGTCCTACTAAAATGATTTGCTTTGGTATAGTTATTTCTACTTTGGAGGCATAGAACCTTTCAGAAATCCTAATCAGACCCTGTGTTTTTAAAAAATTCTGTATACAGGGCCTCCCTGGTGGCTCAGTGGGTAAGTCTCAGTGCTATGAAGCTATCAACAGCCACTGTGGCATGGTTCGATCCCTGGCCAGGGAGAAAACCCACATGGTGCAGCAGACCTCTCCTGTCTCGCCCACTGCTCCATTCAGCAGTGTACTTCAGTCGATCTGCCTGTTCTGCTTCCCACTCTGTCCCTGGTGAATCCTCTCCCCACTTTGCCCCCCTGCTGCACCTCTGGCCTACACCCCAGTTCCTGTATGCATTAAATAAATAAATCTTTAAAAAAAATCCTTAAACATTGGTCAGATTGTTGCTTTGCAAAAAATGGCTTGAGGGAAAAACACTCTTTTTGATAATTTAAAAGTCATTAGAATGGAATTCTATTAAATCATAAGGATTGGGAATTTGATTTCATATTTATGGTAAATGTTAGCCATATCATTTATAATTCATGTAATTTTTTTTTTTTTGGAAATTATAATTTGGCTCACAGTCTAGTAGAATACCTGTGGTAATAGATAACATTGCATTTACGGAGGACTATGGTGATGGCTCCACGGGTGAACAGGTGGTGGGTAACTTATGGGGAACACACAATCATGTAAAAGATACGAAAAACAAAAATAAATATCTATTAAAAAAAAAGATGGTAAAACTGAGAGCATTGAACTTGTGATGGAAGGGACATTTTAAACAACATGGCAGGAAAATTCTTTGAGTTATCTCAGACAGAGCAGACAGAGCTTCATGGCCCAAGGATACTGCTGAATTCCATCTTACAGAGTTGGCTAATTCATAGGAACTTCCAAGCCCAAGTCTCTACCTTTGTAATAGAAACCTATAGCATAAGCTCTGGATACCAACCTTACTGATTCATCTTATTTTCCTTTTCCCCCATTTGCCACGTTTATTTATTAAATTTTATATTAAGAGAGGATTTGTGTGAGTGGTGAGTCTTGCCTAGCAGTATGATCATGCAAACCTTCTGCGTTCCTCTTTGTGTCAGTTCTCAGAAAGTCAGACTTAGAGTGTAATCCTTCACGGGACAGACAAATGATGCTGCATCAGAACAAAGCCAGTAAATTCACGTGTGGATTTTGTGCTCTGTTTATATTAAATCCAAATCTCCTGTACTTATTAAAAATGAAGCTCTCTTCCCCTTCGGAATCAAATACAGTGTTAACTACTTTCTTCTTGAGATCTTAGGAAGCAATTCAAATTCTCAGTCCATTTGCTTCTTACAGCATTTTTGTGACTTTTACCAAAATATCATCACCATGTTATTAAAAATTTGATGACAAAGAACCTTTAGAAATTATTTCTTACTAAAGATAGATGTATATCCATGTATCATTGATCTTTAATATTGAGCATTATCTGCTTTGTGTCAATTAAATGGTCACTGTATTGGCCTACATAAAGTCAGGCGTGCACCTTAGAGATACACCAAAGAGAAAAAGATGAGATAAGAAAACAGGAACAAACATTAGCTTTCTTAGGTTTAGTCCTCTCTTGATACAGTGAAAAAATATCACAAAATGAAACAAGAAAAATAGTGCCTCCTTTAGAGGGGCAATGCTTCAAACAGGTAAGAACAGATAGCATTCAAATCTGGAAGGCCCTCTTTGGCAGCAACGTGGGGCTAAATCACAACCTCTTTTATTTTTTAACAACCTCTCCAGTACCCAGAAGCTTTTGTAAAGCCAGAATGCTGTTTGTTTATTTAAAGAAGCTCATTATATAAGGATTCTGCACATATCCCTTAGCAAATCCAAGACAATCTTATTTAGAGCCTTACAGAATTTATTTTCCTTTTAAAAGCTGCACCAGACCTAAGTCGGTCAGGTTTCCTATTTCCTCCTCCTTTGAACATCTATTGTCAGTCCAGATTATCACCCCACTTCTCTCTTTTCCAGTTAGTCCCCTAAGTGCTGAATTTTAACCAAGTAGCCTTGCTCAGATATTCTGCCAGCATTTAGGACGGTCAGACTTTCTGTTTTGTTCATGCCCTGTGGCCAGGGAGCCTGCCAGATGTGCATCCTGGGGGTCCGCTTTCTGGAGCAGGTGGAAATGACAAGAAATCCCCTAGTGCTCATTTCTGACCCATGTTAAGAGGCCAAGCTTTTCTTTAGGTGATGGCCCAGTTATGTTATCCTTGTAGCTTCTGACAAGCAGCAGGTGCTTGGCAAATCTTGGGTGCAGATATAAATGAGTAGCATTGAAGCCTTGTCAAAGGATGACAAATTCTTTATATCTTTTATTCATGTTATATTTTTACCTTGGTTTGCATGATTGTTTGATTAATGTTCTCACCCATAGATGTATTTTGGAATTACTTAGGGACCTTTAAAAAATATGTGTATATAGAACTCACCTTAGAAGATTTTGTCTCAATTGGTGTGGAGTTGACTGTAAACTGGGAATTGTCAAAGCTCCTTGGGCGATGACAGTATGTAACCAAGGTTAAAAACAGTTGCTATAGACTATAGGTGCTATGAGGTTAAGAACACATCTGCTTAACATTATATGCCAACCCCTAGTTCAGTACCTGGCCAGTGTTCAATGTGCCAGTGCCAGTGTTCAGTAAGTGATTGTTGAGTGAATTAATAAAAGTTGAAAACATGGATTCTTCTGATTCTTGAAGACAGTACAATGAGAAAGGAATTAAATGAATATCACCTTTTGGGAAGAGGGTCCCTGGGTGCTATGATCAAGCTCAGGTGGCCACAGGGTGGTCTTAGTGGACCCTACCTCTAAGATATCCAGCGATCGTCTCCAGGAACACTAGTGTCCCAGCCTCTGGAAGTTTTAGAGGCTGTGATTCTATTGGTCTAGTTCAGGCTGGTTGGCCTAATGGTTGAGTAGATAAAACTCTTGGAAAAAACATTTGAAACTCAACAGCTCTTTCTTTAAATTTCTAATCAGAAGGAAAATGTTCAAGCTCAGATTTTTGTATGAAAAGCTGCTTGACTGTTAATTAGGTGAGCATTAGGAGGAAAAAAAAAGAAAAAAAAGAGGAAAGTGGTATCCTTAGTAAATGAGGAGAAAAATGCTTGCACAGTAGTAGATCAGCAGGTAATTGAAAGATGAGAAAAAATGAGCAGGGTGAAATTCAGAACTAGGGTTATGTGATTGACCAAGAAATGCAAATGTTTAAAGGAAAAAGCTGATTTTTTACTTTTTACAGTAACACTTGGAAATGATTGAATTTAGCTGAAATATAGTGCATTTGGAAAGATACAGTTTAACTGGTGAGAGTCAGAGCAGAAATGTGGATTCTGATCCCCCTGAAGTTGCCTGTTTTCTGAGTGACCTTGGGAATTCTTCTCCCTCTCCCCTCCTTGGTGGCTCTTGTCCCTTTGCCTTCATGATTCCTGAAGTGTTAAGTTGGCCCATGCCCCCACCTTGCAGCTATCTCTGGTGAAGAGAGGGCAACAGTATAGAGAGACTGGGAGGAGAAGCTGCTGCCTGGGGGTTACCTGCTGCCTGGGGGTGACCTGCCACACCACTGTGAAGAGAATTTCAACACAAAACAATGCCTGTGCCTGTGTCATTTATGAGACAGAAGCTGTCACTCAAAGAGGTCAGCCCCAGCCTGCTCTCCCACCTTCTCCATCTCCCTAGAGAGGTGAGAGGAAGATTTACCCAAGCAGTATTTCCACAATGTTTGGCAATGGAATCATTTCAGAAATGAAGTAAAAACCATTCAGTCATCTTAGCAGTTGGCCACAGAACCATTCAGCTTACAGGATAGAACATGCCTGGTGTGTCTTCTTCAGTTTCTCCATGGAGAGAGACTTTATTTCTTTTTGGTTCCTTTGACAATGAAGGATCTTAAAAAAAAAAAAAGTCATTCTGATTATGTGACATCTTTGCTTAAAGCTCTCCAGTAGTTCCTCTTCATCTATGGAAAACATTCCAAAGTGTTAGCAGGGCTGATCATTTTGACCAACCATATGGTATTAAAGTGGACACTGGTGTAGAACAGGAAGTGACTGGAAGCCTCAGTTCCAGACATCGCCCTTGTGTTGCTGGGTGGCGAGGAGCTCTAAGAGTCCCACTTGGGGGGCAGCGTGTCTGGAGTGGAGGATGGCATCCAGGGGGCTCGTTCCCATTGACACAGACATGTTTTTATTTTGTGACAACCTTGTAACTAGCTGGATAGCTGCCTATCTTAATAGCTGACATAAATTTCCATTATCTGCTCCCAGTCTATGTCTCTGCTTTATCTCAGCCTTTCTTTTGGTTCCATCCTCAGCTTTGTTGATCATATTGCACTTCCCTGATGTGCTCAACGGTTTCCCATTTTCATAAGTTTGCACATACTATTCCCCCTGCCTGGATTGTTTATCTCCTCCTTGAATTTCTGAAAAAAATCTCCTACTGGTCTTCAAGACTCTGCTCACCTGCCCCCCACTACACCCTCTTTTGTGCCCCCTGTGTTCTTCATATATACCTCTGTTATAACACCTATCACACTGAAATGTTAATTGTTTACAGTCTCTTCTAGACTGTGAATTCCTTTCAAGGCACAAATTAGATATGTTTTTTCCATTCATATCCCTAGGGTATGGTACATACTTGATAAATGTTTGTTCAATGAACTAATGAATGAATGCTTTTGTGTAAATGGAGAGCAAGTGGTCAGCATTTTATTGCACAGATATTCTACACAGTTGGGCTCTCCGCTGCCCCCACCCCACTTTGTTTTCTCTTCATGATTAGGTAGGTTAAATAACATTGCATTTTTAATACTTTCTCCAGAGGATCTCCCCTCTTTCTAGTCAACTTTGTTATGCCTCTTTGACCTTTATCTATTTTTCTCTCCATTATTTAAAAAGTGTAATGGCCAGTACTAGACACAGAACACATTTAAGTTAATGTAAGTTAATGAATGGAACATTGGCAGGTTTATTTTGGAGGCCTTGCAAACCTCTCACATTTCCCCAGGTCATCGCACAACCCTTTCCCTTTCTTTCCTCATGACAGGGCTTCATTGCTGACTTGCTCTCAATTTGTCTACTCTGACTCCTGTCAAGTTTATTTGCAACTTGGTCCTCAGTTGTCTTTTCCCATACTGTATTCATCCATGACTGATTTATCCCAGAATCCCCAGCATGATGTGGCCTATTTTATGCCCCCTGCACTTAGGAGGTCTATAACCTAGCTGTCAAGCCTTCTTTGGCTTTTATTCTTGTCTTTCAGAGTGTCTTCAGTCCTGTTTTACCTGGCCACATCTTTGGAATTGAAGAGCTTATTTTTAATAGAAGTTGTCTTTTTGTTGGCTGGAGTGATTAAATAGGGGCTCTAGCCTTGGAAGCGTGCTTGTACATGTTGGGTCGAATATGAGTTTCAATAGGAGATGTTCATAGTTATGTCCACAGAGTGTGATAAAACCAGTGAAATGTTACCTTCCTACCATTTTATTGGTAAAGCAATGGAGAAAAAGGAAGTGGTGATGCCAAGCGGGGTGGACAAAACAGGCAGAAGGGCTTGATGGTAGGCAGATCGCCAAGCTGGCTGGGTTTGAACTAGCTCGCCACTTCATAGCTGTGTGACTTTCAGCTGGTCATTTAACTTTTCTGAGTCTAAGCATTAAGCATTTTTAAGGTTTAATGGTGATAATAATATTATCTACCTCCTGGGGATTTTGTAAAAATCAAATGTGCTAATGCTTGCTCATAAAGTGCTTGGCACTATTTCTGGTGTGTAGCAAATGGTCAATAAAAGTTAACTGTTTTCACTTAATCCCTTTAAAAGATGAACTTACTTCTGATTTCCCAATAGGCATCTTTGAATGTGGTTTCCATTTCTTACCCCTTCCTTAACTCTATTTTTAGTTAGACATCTTAAGAGTTATATTAGCATCTGCTCAAAGAAGGTCTAGATCAGTCATTATCCAAATATTGCTCCATAGCAGAGACCTAAGAATTCACAAAGGTTCCTTTTGGTCTGAGGGGCTGGGAAGGTGAAGGACTTGCAGAATAGTACAGGTCCCTCTCAGTGTAAGCCAGGCAGGCCCCATTTATCTGTTTCACATATTGGACTTTCACCTGAGTATTTATTTGCTGAAAGAAAGGGTTCTTGTTGCTAAAGAAGTTAGATAATTCCCTGACAGTTTGAAAATCAGTGATTTTGAATGTAGAACATAATGATAATTTGATTTCTACCATTATTTTGTGAACACCGGATTAACAATTTGAGGGAATTATATTACATGTTGCCTCATCCAATGATGTAATAATTGAATAAAATAGATTCTAATCCTATTTAGTCAGCTACCCTCTGTTCTTCATCTGCTTTGAGAGGACTGTCAAATTGAATTTGCTGTCCTCCGTGTTTGCCAAAGTTTATTATTTCAATTTACAGCAGCAGAAATGTTATAACCTGGTCTTTTATGTACTCTGCTGTGTTAGCTCTGATATTGTGCCAATCTACACAAGAGAGTAATTATGCAATGATGGGGCTTCCTTTGCTTTCAGAAAAGCAATGGGTTGGTCTTTCTGATGTCTAGAGTGGGGTGTTGGAGGCAATATTGGAACTGGGGGATTTAATCTGCTTTTCTTTTTCATAAATACCTTTAAGAAAGTCCAACGAAATGCAATTTCAGTATTTTCACCAAGTCACACATAGGCCAGTATCATTTACAGCATGGGCTGAATTTGAGAAGAGATGCTTTGAAAAGAGAGAGAGAAGATCAAATTCTTAATGCATTTAATTCGTTAGCCATAAAAAGACAGAGTGGGTTTGTAATGATATTAGAACATTCAAGGAAAGATTCAGAATGAGATCTCAAAGATCCCATGTGGAGGCCCCTGATGTTCACAATCTGTTCCATAGCTACTTTAGTCCAATTCTCTTCTGTCTTTAAGCAGGAGAGGAGATTAGGTTCTGTCTTTCCCATCTTCACCCAACATTGACTTCTAATACTTTAACTGACCAAGGTGAAGACATAATAAGTAAACAGGGGAAAATTACTTTTTTATCAGAACTTAAAATGATCATGGTAATATATGCTTGTTGTATGAATTCAAATAGTGTAAAAATTCATAGCAAAATTCTTGCATTTCTCTTATTCCCTGTACCCCTTTCCTCAAGGTAACAGCTGACAATAATCATAAGTGAATCCATCCAGAGGTTTTTTTTTAATAGACAAAAATACACCTATAAATATACCTATAAATATATAAAAGATACACATATTGACATACAGAGTCTATATAAATGGGGTTTTCTTTTTACTTAATTTTATCTATTTGATGTAATTGATGTTAGTATATATAGCTATCTCATGTTTTAAGAATGAGAATCACATTTTGCAGGGACTTTTAAACTCCTTCTGACTCTTTTTTTTTTTTCCTTCTGACTCTTAATAAAATCCCAGACAACTAACAAAAGGGGAGCTGAGGGCTTCTGCTACCTCCTGCAGTGAGAGCCTTCTGCCTCTGACCCACTGACCTTGGAAATAGTACTGTTTTTCAAGGTGCCTCTGGAATGGTTAAAGAGCGAGTCTCTGAGGCAGACTCAGACCCCTGTTATGAAAGATAATGACACCTTAATCAAGTTGGTTTTCTGTCCAGCAAATTGTACCAGCTTCACTTTGGGAAATGAGGAAACACTTGTTTACTGGGGTTCACAGCCACCTAGGCCTGGTGGGGCAGAAGGGGGCCCTCATTCCGCAGGGACAACCCTGTCCGACTTTTCTTCCATTAGCTAACAGAGCTGGGTTAAGTGAGCCGTCAATGCAGTAGGCCTGACTGATTTGTTGATACGCTGGACTGGCAGGGAAAGTTCTTAAACTAATTCACTTAAGATAAGGGAATGGCTTCTCCTCAAAGGCAAAGCAAGGAAAGATCCTCCACTTCTCAGTAAGCCTGTCCAAATTGTCTGCCAACCACTCGAGGATGAAATTGAGTCTAACACTACAGCGTGTATTACTAGGAGAAGACTAGCCAGTAAATATTTAAAGGGTATAAGCTAAGCTTCTCCATCATTTACCTGCATTTTGTTTGGATGACAAGAAGTGGCAGAGTGCACTGCACAGTGAGATTAGGTGCTTGAAATGTGCTGCAGAGATTAAACGAGTATTTCTTGAGGCACCCTTCATTATGGTGAAATGGTAGAGGACAGATTTCCTAAAGGATTTTCCACTCAGCTGCATGATTAAGTGTTCAGGGAACTATATAATTGATAATATACTTTTTTTAAATATTCTTGTGTAAATAATTTCTTTATTTAAACTTCACTATGTATAATATTTAAACACTTGTCAAGCAATAACTCACTGGTGGCAGAAAATTATAAAAGTCAAGCAGCGGGATTAAGTGTGTTATGGCTGTAGCTGATTGATCGCTATAGTTTTCTTGAAAAGGAGTCTTACCACAGAGGTATAATTTGTGAAGTAGAACCACACAGTCTCAGTAAATTGAACAGTTATGAGGGAAACTCTGAAAACATCTTAAATTGGTCTGCTTTTATTTTTTCAACAGAGTATAAAGTATGTTTTTAATTTTCTGTGCATGCATGCACATATGTGGTATGGCCATTTCTTTTTTTTTAGTAGAAGTTAAATAAGGGAAATATATGACTCTGCCCTAATCTGTGAGATGTGTCATGGGTTTAAGTATATTGCCCATGTATCCAGACAATGCCAAAGTCATTTGTGTAAATAATAATAGAAAGAAGCACAACCAATTCATCATGCATGAGGATATAGTGTGTTGAAGGAATTTACTAAGGAATCAGTATTTGTCATCACGTTTGTCATGGTTTATAAATCCTAATCTAATTTACAAGGGTTTAAGGCCTTTCACCCAAATATAAAAAGTGACCCATTAAAGTTAACGAGCCTTCTATATCTGGGCTCATCTTTCAAATTTACCATGTGATTAAATGTAATGAAAGGGAGATATGGGGGGCATTTAAAGTGCAGCAGAGTGTTTTGGTGAGTGATGAGGGATCAAAGACTTCTGATACCAGGAAGAAGTGAATTTGCAAGTTACAGAAATAAAAACACCAAAGGAAACTGACACTCAAAACAGTATGCTACTCATAAATATGATGGAATATTGGTGGGGAAACATTTCAAAAGGCTGAAGCTTAGTAATAGATGCAGAGGGATTTGAGTTGAATGAAAAAATCCCTAGTTAGGCTATATCACTGCAAAAACAGATACATGGTTTAGCACTGTGTTTAGGGATGAAAAGAACTTATAACTTTTGATTAGAAATTTGCTTAAATTCAAGTTTGAGATCTTGTCTTCATCCTATCAAAACTCTGTCGGTTTGAGGTAATCATTGAAAGATGCTATATTGCAAGAGAGATGAATGACCCAGTGATAAATAGACCATTGGCCAACTGAGCAGTGAGTAATTTGGCATTCCAGACTCTTGGGATTTGGCCTTGCAAATCCATGATCATATAGTTTACTTATCTGTATGGAAGAGCAGGTACTCAAATC
Organism: Scalopus aquaticus; assembly: GCA_004024925.1. Taxonomy (NCBI): domain Eukaryota; kingdom Metazoa; phylum Chordata; class Mammalia; order Eulipotyphla; family Talpidae; genus Scalopus; species Scalopus aquaticus. The sequence continues at coordinate 72,202 of PVIJ01006368.1, read as the reverse complement.
TTTGTAATAGATATTTTGATGTGAATCATAAGGAACACCCCTCTCAAGAACTGTTGAAGTTCTTTTTTAATGAAAATTTCTATAGCTAAATTTTATTATTTAGAATAATTTGAAGTGTACTAAATTATATGGAAAGGATCTTCCAAACAACACATGTTCAAGAAGGCTTATTAAGTGACGGGGAGTAAAGTCTCTGCTAAGTGGTGCTTATTTCCTATATAATCATTTTTACAAAACCATGCACTAGAATTTGGGGATTGATCTATATCTTTTTAAAGATTTTTTAAAAATTTATTTTATGTATACGAGAGCTGGGGTTTAGGCCAGAGGTGTGTGTGGGGGTGGGGTGGGGGGTGAGAGGATTCACCAGAAACAGAGTGGGGAGCAGAACAGGTGTATTGACTGAAATACACTATTGAGGGGAGCAGCAAGCAAGACAGGAGAGGTCTGCTGTGCCATGTGGGTTAGCTCCCTGGCTGGGGATCAAACTTGTGCTGCAGTGGCTGTGGATAGCTTCATAGACTGAGACTTAACCCATTGTGCCACCAGTGAGGTCCATTGATCTGTATCTTCTGTGTTATTTATCAAAATATAAAGAACTAGAGAAGGCTCTTTAGATAGAAGAGAAGGAACTGGAAACTAGGTTGCTTCATGTCCACTCTTGTGCTCTTTTATTCTTCTCTAGAAATTGAAGGTCTAATTTGGTGTTAAATTTTAATTGGAAGGAGAAATGTAACTGATGAGCCATATGCAAAAGACAATTTATAAAATTGTGTAGGTGGAGAAATATATCTTGAAGAAAAAGAAGATTCTCACTCATTCATTGTTCCCTTTAGTAAATCTTAGTTATATAGAGTTTTGCAGTTGACATAGCTCTTTTACATACATCTTTTCTTTGATCCCTAAATGAACTCGATGAGGCAAGAAACAGCTTGATTAAGTGATTTGCCAAAGGTCATATGACTGGTAAATGGCAGAGCAGAAACTAGAATGAGTTTTTAGATCATCTGGTTTTTAAAAAATCTGTTATGAGAAAGCACAGTATTAGATGTTAAAACAGAATCTGGGTAGACTAGGAGGAGAACAAACAGCAAGCATGACAGTTTTGAGAGGTGCAAATGCAAGAAAAGTGTGGATTGCCATGAGAATTTATAGGATTATAACTGTCTGAAGATGGGTTTTGGATTTGGAGAGAGTGGCCTGATGAAGTGACATTTATATTCTCAGAACAGTGTCCTGATTTCTAGTTTACTAGAATTCAACAGTAGTCAACTCTTTATACTGGTCAGAAGCTTGTCTCAGCAATATATGGAGAAATAAGAAGTTTAATGAGATGGTAGAGTGTTTTTCATCAAGCTAAATGTATTTAAAATAAAGGGCTGTCTATTTTCTGAGATTGTCTTTCCTTACTTATGGTTTTAAAGCACCTTACCTAATGTACAATGATTACTGTGTTAAATATGGTTTTTTTTTTTTTTAAGTGAATTACTTGGGGTTATAGAAATTTTCAAACCCTACTTCATCTTCCCAATTCTATTTAAACTGTTTTTAGTCAGGGATTATTCAATCCCCAAATCAGAGAACCAGTAATCTATATGCTTCTGCAACCCCCAGGTTGTATAAAAAACTTTATAAGTGGAGGAAGGACCCCAGCTTTGATTAACCTCATAGGTCAAAGGAAAGAGATAGTATTTTTGGACTTAATGTGGAAGATATAATTAAAAATGATGAGACAAATGAACACAGAGCATGTTATTTCAGGAAATGAGAATAAACAGAGAATTTAAGCCTGGTATTTGGTACACTTGTGAGGAAGTTTCCTCTCAAGCTATCACGTCAACCTTTATATAGATGAGGGTGAGAGACAGGGCAAAGGAGAGCAAGTTGAAATTGAAGTTTGCTCTGACATAGAAAGGCAAAGACTGGCTGGGGTGAGAAGAGGAAGAGGTTTCTTCATCCCTATTGTTCTTTCTGTAGAGAATTTCTTTCTCTGTCTCTCCTTCCAGCCTTGCTTCTATCTGTCAACAGATTCTGTTTATGCCTTAGGTTTGTTAAAGGCTGTCGGGCTGGCAGAATGCCCTCCCTCATTGGAATGTGTCACAGTGCAGAGGGTAAAAGCAATCGATGGCCCTTCCTGGCCCCCACCCCTCCTCCTGCCCTTATAAATACTTTTATTTGCATTCTGTCACTGTGGTTGTGGCTTATCCCTTTGCATTCGCCCTTTCTAGTTGAAAGTCATTAATCTGCAAATGCAACTAATTAGCCCTTCACTGTTCCAGAAGCAGAAAACACTGCTCGCTCATCATCCTAGTTTATTGGATGCCAGAGAATGTACACTTAAGGATCAATGGCTCTTGCCAATAGAAAGAGTGCTCTGTATAATTACACAATTGGCCCTGGTAGGCTATAAAATGAGAATTGTCCCAGAATGGTGCAGTTGCTTAAACCACAGGTATATATCTCTTATTTTCTCAAGTAAGTTGTGCCCATTTTGTGAGGTTAGCCATCTCAATCCATCTTCTTGAAGAGTGAGGTACAGAAAATTAGGTGAAATTGGGTGCATTTCAGCTCTGACATTTTTCTTTTTGGAGAAAGGTTGAACTCAGGGGCTACAAACTCCTTTAAGGACCTCAGGGTTGGTGTAAGATTGGAAAGGCCAAAGCACTTTATCTTATTTCTTCAATGGGAAAATAAAATCTCTTGATCCCAAATAAAATCAGAACTAAAATGCTTATGCCTAGCCTTTTTTTTTTTTCTTTAAAAAAGGACACAACTGACTACATGCCTTCAGAGAAAACTTATGATTCCTTTAGAGAAGAATCATCTTTCTATTTTGTGGGCAGAGAGATGTGTTGAGGCCCATGGAGGGCAGGGGACCATTGGGAAGCAGGATTGGACAAGCCACAGAAGAACTTGCTCCCTAGTCAGAATCACAGTATCTAGTTGTGCAGTCCAGGTCTATTGGTCTTTTTGGTTTTGGTGTCAAGTGTATGTATGTATGCCTGTGTCACTGCTGGGGAATGTTAAAACCCTTTGCACAAAAGGGAAGTTGAAAAGTACCAACAAGAAAGATTTGAAAAGTACTCCATCTAAGTGACAAAAAGTCCAGGGAGAAAAAAAATAAGACTACTATTACTAATACCTGATAACTTTGGGGGGAAGTGAGTTGGGCAAGTGGGGTTGTTGAATCCTGCTGGGAAGAGAACAGAGTGTTGGTGCCATCTCTGGCCATGGCTGTTGCCTACAATCTATGTCATTAAGTAGAAACTCCTCAGTGCTGTTGCCAGCTATTAAGAACCTGGTCCTTTTGGTTCAATGCTGAAAAATGTAAGTCAAGATCTCGGGAGGCCCCCCATCTTTATTTTTGCCTGTGGTTGAGTAGTTCTTCGCATAAATTGGAATGAGCATTGAAATGAACAAGTGAACTCTTTTTTTTTTTAAGTTTGCTTTTTTTTGAAAAAAAATTATTTATTTATGCATACAAGCTGGGGTGTAGGCTGGAGGTGTGGGGTGGTGAGAGGATTCACCAGAGACAGAGTGGGGAGCAGAATAGGCAGACTGACTGAAATACACTGCTGAGGGGAGCAGTGGGCAAGACAGGAGAGGTCTGCTGCGCTATGTGGGAAGCTCCCTGGCCAGGTATTGAACTCGTGTTGCAGTGGCTCTGGATGGCTTCATAGTGCTGAGACTTAACCCCTTGTGCCACCAGGGAGGCTCCTGAACAAGTGAACTCTTTTCTTCTCTTCCTGAGAATGTTCACATTAATTTAAGAATAGCAAGCAAAGTTGAATTTCCTTGAACAGCATCTCTATTTCTTTGAAAAATTTTAAACCATTTTCCTCTTTTTCTACCTTGCTTATCCTCACTTGTCCTTCTAAATTCAGACATATAAAGACAGTGGTGATAGACTTACATTTATTCATATCCATCACTCATGCCTCCTTATTAATGATCTGACTTATTTCCAGAGAGACATTATGATAACAGAATGATAGAGACTAAGTCTCCTTTTTCTTGAGTGTGTAGTCTAATCTAGTGGCTCCTAATACGTTTGGCTTACAAACTCCTTCAAGGATTGTGGTCACAATTAACCTTCCTGTCCTCAGAAAAATGTATATACAAATGCACTGACATCATCTTACTTTTGATTTTAGGATATTCATAAGCTAAAGGAATTGCTTTCTAGAGTCCATAGTCCCATATTAAAAACCCAAGGTCAGAGGCAATGCTTATGGAAAAACAGTAGAGAAATTAAAGCATTTAGGAGGAACTGAGAACCTATTGTGTTGCAGAAGAATAACAGACTGCTGGTTTATGGTCATGACTAGCATGAAGTCTCTGGAATTAGGTAGACCTGAGTTTAAACATAACTTCTCACTTTGTAGCTATGTGAGAAATTATTTAATCTAAGTTTCCATTTCCTCATTAAAAACAGGGCAGTAACATCTACAGCCTAATCTGGTTGCTGAGATAGGCACACAGTTTGGAACATAATCAGCTCTAACATTATTACAATTGTCACTGCTGTTAGTAACGGTGAGTGTTCTTTAGTATTAAGGTGCCGCGTCCGTTCTTCCCTTGCTTGTTAGCTGCCGTGGCCATGCTGAGGGACACAGAGTGAATGACCACCTCCCTTATTTATAAAACAATTTCTATTTAGCTAGGACTCATCCTACTTGAGAAAATTTAGTTTTAAACTACTAACAGTGGTTTATTTCATGTTGAGTTGAGGTGATTGTGGTGGACTGGAATTTCAAGGAGGCAACGTTTAGTTCCCTGATGAGCAGTTTTATCTAGAACATTCCTCAGCAGTGGCCTGATGTTTATCTCTTCCACTTTCTTTTTACACATCTTGATTTTAACCCTGAGCTCTTTGATTTGTCTTCTTCTGGCCTTTCCCGTTTCTTTATTTCTCTTCAGTGGTAATTCTCTGTTCAGTTTTAGCCAGCTCAGTTTAACAAATAATAATAAATCATCTTGTAGTTCCAGCCAGTGAGCTAGATCATAGGGGCATCGAAATAAAGAAATAAAATATAGTCCTTATACTTGGATGTCCTTGGAGCCGCCTGGTCTTTTGGGCATAGTGTTAGTGTTATTTATCATCACTGTTTGAATACTCTGTGCCCAGCTTTGAGCTAAGCATGTGGCATACATTACTTCTTTCATTTCACTTCACTAGGCTTCTCTTTCTAAAATTGTCCACACTTTTATACAACCAAAGCAAGTATTTTTAAGCCCTGTCCAGAAGCTCTTGTTTCTCTAATGTCAAAACTATTCTCAGTGTCTGCAATACTTTTTCTTGTTCAACCACCATGTGCCAGGAACCCTAGTAACCCTAGAATCCTCTAAATCTGGTCTGTGACTGTTTTTGACCTGTTCTGCACTTTGGAACTAAGATTCGACTTGTGCTTCATGTCACGACTGGCTGATTTTCAGTTGTGGATGACTCAAACTTGTTCCGAATCAAATTTAGGAGATGTAAATATGATCTATATAATTAGGATTCATAGAGGTCTTCTGATTCCACCAGAAAATTGGGGATGTCCTTAAATCAAAGCTGGGATTCTAGTCAGAGTGGTGGTGAAGCCCTATAGTTTAAAAATGTATTAACTTGAAAAAATATGACATTATAATCTAAAGTGATAATAGAAAGCATGGATTAACTATTTTGCAACATAAAAAGAACTATGTAAAGGAATCTCCTTAACTTAATAGAATGTATGAAATAGCTGTGTCTACAGAATTATGGAATCTTTGATTTACTGCTACATGATTTACAACTTCTTTTTTAGAACAAACAATCTGCTTGGCGCATAGAAGATCAGGAGATTCCAAACTTTCTGTGGGGAGGAATTGCTTCTTTATTAGAAGCCTTTCAGCTATTGATTCAATTGGAGCAGGTTGCAGGTGCCTGCACTCAGTCTTAGATTCCTTTGTAAAGAGGACAAGGATGATTTAGCGAGGAGGGGTAAGTAGGGCTGATTAGGTAGAGTCACTCTCAGATACGAAGGGGCTCCTGGTGTTGTGCTATCTCTATGTAAAACATCCATTGCTAAATCAGAGACCTTCAGAGCACATCAAAAGCACAGGGAATGTCTAATAAAAATTTTGAAACAGCCATATTTGGGACTATATTTTGAGAGCCTGCAATGTGCAGATTAGTAGGAACTTTTCTTCCATTTTTAGTGATCCCTACTAGTATGCTAAGGGAGTTGACTCAGTTATTCACATCTCATAGATGAATAGGTTGCGAACTAGAGAGGTTAAGTAAATTGGTCAAGATCATACTATTTGTAGAGAGTTGACCTTGGGTTTTGTCATGGAGTTTTTTTATTTATAGGCTTGAACCTTTTAGGAAAGGACATAATTGCTATTTATTTAACTGTTCTTAAAAACCCCCTTTAGGGGCCTCCCCGGTGGCGCAGCAGTTAAGCGCTGCGCTGTGGAGCTGTCAGCAGTGACGATGAGAGTTCAATGCCCGGCCAGAGAGAATCCCACATGGTGCGGCAGACCTCTCCTGCCTTGCCCGCTGCTCCCCTCAGCAGTGTATTTCTGATCTGCTTGTTCTGCTCCCCACTCTGTCTCTGGTGAACCCTCTCACCACCCCATGCCTCTGGCCTGTACCCCAGCTTGTATATATAAATAAAAAATAAATCTTAAAAAACAAACAAACAAAAAACCCTTTTAAATGCAGGGGTAGTTCTATTTTTTCTGGTGCTGCTTTCATCCTGAACAGGGTGTGGCTAGGAAATGTTTTTAGATTAAAACACAGTCATTTTTGTTTGCAGGAGTGGTCCAGATTAAAAAATACTTGAATGTCGCTGAGTTGCAATAGACCCAATTGAAAAAATGTCATCCCTCTTGCCCTGTCTTTAAGTGTAATGATTAATGTATGGTTGCAGGATGATCTATGTGCCTGAAGATTACTGCCCGAATCACTGTGTCTACTTTATGACTTATTGTTTGCCTGAGATCACCGTACATTTTATTTAAAGATAAGTGAAGGATTAAAGCACTTTCCTTTTCTTTGACCAGAATTAAAGAAAGGAAAAGAAAAAGTAGACAGAAAGGCTTGTACTGACAGTCAGTTAAAATTAAGCAGCTGGAATCAAATCAATCATTTGTCAGTGAGGCATATGAAAAGTTTAGCAGATTTTTATAGGTAACCAAACCCAAGGAACTGTGTTGTGATACACAGTTGATATTATCAGATATCAATATTATTCTGTATGTCACAGGAACGTGGATATAGGTTTCTCAGTAACCTGTGTAATTTTTATAGCATTCTCAAAAATCAACTGGGGGAGAAAAAAGTGAAAATCAGAAATCCAGATTAATGGAAAGTAAAAAATACATACATCACTAATCCGGTTCCATTTTGCAATATTCTTGGTTCATGTCTTTCTGTTGTTTTTTTCTACTGTGGCAGAAAAAGGGAAAAGTGGGCTGGTCTTTTAAATTTATTGCATTACATTAGTTGCACTATAAGATTTTTTGAAGATGATTGTCTTGTGGATTCTAGTTCCAGATCAGTGGACACTGGCTGGAAGGATTTATATTGTGTGCTCAGAGAATTGGACCTTAAATCAGTGTTACTGTAGGCTACAGAGGATTTGGTTTTTACAACTACAATAACTAACTCACTGGGGAAGTGTATGTGTGACCCTTTGCCGATATTCCAAGGGAAGTGTGTGTTTGGTCATCATCACTTTAAATTCTAAAAAGCAATACAAGAGAAACATTACCTTCCTATCACCTTGAATTTGTGTCAGTTGGTATAAGAGATTCTGTACTGAGAGGGAAAAGTTGCATTAGTTTGTAATTTGTGAGAGAACTGAACTTTTGATTCCATAGAGAAGAACAGTTAGATTGAATTATAACAGGTGCAGGGAGATTTTAAGCAGAAGACTGCCCAAGTCCCCTCAAACATTTTTCTTTTTCTGGGGGAAAAAAAAAAGACTTTGTCTAGTAACGATAGTAGAAATATCCTCCAAGAAAGATAGGGGAGCATAAATGTATACATATTTATTCATTCATTTGTTCTTTACCAATTATTCTTGAAAAAATTAAGCAAAGACAGAAGACAGGTTCTGCCTGTTAGGGAGTTCCGAGCCTGGTGGCAGAAGGCAGAGTTGGCCAGTGTTTACCATTCAGTGTGACAGCGCTAAGAGAAAGAAAGAGAGTGACAAGCACCAAGTGCATCGAGAACAGAGTGAAGGGAGTGATGGACAGCCCAGATGGAGGGTATATCCTTAAGATGGGAAGAGAAGATGTTAGAGCTTGGTTTTCACTAGTCACTAAAATTTCGCCAGTGTTAGTAGATCTGGAGTGGGGAAGTGTGTGCCTGGACTGGCGATGAAGTGTGAGCAAGTTGTGGAAATTCACAGGAACTTAGTTTTGGAAGACACCTTAGGAATCATCAGGTCTGATCTTCTCGATGCAAGAATCTTTTCCACAGTCACTCGACAGTGATCTTAACTTTCATTGCCTTTTTTTTTTCTTTGTCTTTTGGTTCTATTAAAGCTCTCTGGTACAAAACATGGCAAATGAACTCTCTTTAATTCTGCAGCCTTTTAAATGTTCACCGTATTAAGCTTGTGGTCAACCAAAATCCCTGGGCATTTTTTAGAAATTCATACAAAAGGTTGTAACCCTTTTCTGTATTCCATGTGTGCAGATGGGTTTTTAAACTTAAAAGTAGGACTCTGCAATAATTTATTGATTTCGTTTTGACTTAATATTACAGTTTAATGATTATTTTAAGTTGTTGATTTTAAGCATTCTGACATCTCTCATATTAGTTATGTCCCAGTGTATACTATCTGTAAACTTGACTAACATGTTGTTTATATCTTTATGAAGGTCATTGATAAAAATGCTAAAAACAATAGGTAGGAGAATAGCCTTAGGGTATTTTACGAATCATCTCCTTTGGGGTATGATTGTTTAACTAGATGTGAGTCACCTCTATTACCCAAGCATGTTACCATGTTACCCAAAGGTGATAGGATGGCCATCTGGTCTGGTGCCAGGAGTGCCCCTAATCACCTGGTGTAGTTTGGGTCTGTAGCTGTTGTTTAGTCCTAATTAACTTGAATTAATTTCACTCTCAAAAGTATTCTGCGTTGGCAGAAGGGTATTGTCAGGCACACCAAGACATTTGTAGAATTCTAGAAACGTGATATCCATGGGACTCTTTGGACTCTCCAATTTACTAACCTTTGATTTAATGAAAGGAGATTTATTGGCCAAATTTTGTTCTTAATCTGTCCACTGTTCTTAGAATTCATGCCTTTTTCTAAGTGTTTTCAAACAATCTGAGGTTTGTTTTTGTTTTTCCTTTTCCCTTGGGAAGAAAATTTAAATTTGTCAATCTGTAGTTAGTTTTTATTTAATGTGTACTTACTATATGCTAAGCGTTTCTACAAGTTTTTTACAAGTTTTATCTCATTTCTCATCATAACTCTATGAGGCAGGGTTTTTCACCTCCATTTTATAGGTAGGTAAAGAAAGTGGGCTGTCACATGCTAAGTAATTTCCACAAGGCCGAGGAGTTTATGAAAGATAGAGGCAGAATTCAAACCCAGGCAACTGGATTCCAGTCTTATTATGTTCCACTAATTTCCAGAATTGAATCATTTCCCCATTTGAAAACTATGACACCAAAATATAGAAAACAAGTTGAGTTCAAAGCGCTCCTCCTCCTAGAAAAACATTTCAGGCAAGTCAGTAAAGTTAAGGAAATATAAATTTTCTGGAGTGTTAGCAGGAATTGATGGAATCGCACAATTTAAAGGACAAAGCTAAGTGACACCCTGCAAAGCTTCTGACAAATGGACCATAAAAGTGCTCAAAGACCACTGTGGCTTAGAGACATCTTCCAGCCCTTGAACTTCCCTGGCTTCTAGATTGGCTTATAGCATTTGCTATCACTTTTCTATGGCCTGGGGAGGGATGAAAAAAAAGACTATAATGCCCTACAATGACCATTTTGGATCATTTCTCTTGGAAAGTGATCAGTTTCACATTGAGAGAGAGAGAGGTGTGAGTGTGTGTGTGCATGCTGTAGCAAAAGGACTCAACATAAATTAAAAAAAAGACTTGTTTTGGAGCCATTTCATTATTTCTATATTCTTATTTTTGCACTGCCTGGCACATAGTAGTGCTCAATAAATGTTTGTTGAATGAATAAACAAATTCCCACAACAATTCTTTGCATTTCAGGAGTGAGAAAAGAGGAAAGTGTCTGGTCTATGTTGCTCACAGAGGCCCTTTGTCTTTTTTTTTGTTTGCATTTGGATTCAAAATGCTCAGCTCTGCAGTTTCTTATACATGAAGCTTTCCCAGAATGTCACTTAGCAGGGAAGGGACAGGCCTTCCTCACCCTCTCCAAGCACGTTCTTCATTTCAAGACACATAATTTATTTATTATGTTATGTTAATGAAGGCATAACCCATTGTTTAGAATGTGCCATGCCTCTGTGAAAGGCAGAAAGAAAAGGACCCTATAAATACAAAGAATCTGGACCATAGAACATTTTATTACAAGACTCGCTCCTTTCTTAAAGACAATAAACATGATGAATTTCTCTTTGCAACTGAATTTATGAAGATAGATGATTCTCTCTGTGGTTGTTTTAACTGGGTTTGCCTTGCGGTCTGAAGCAGAGCTGCAAACCCAGACAAATACATTTATTGCCATCCCTAATGACAGGATACGATATCTTCTGTATGACTGACTGGGACTTATGTAAGTGACATTGTGTTTTACCATAGGGATGGAAAAGCATTCATTCGATTTACATGTTTCAGAGGGAAAGACCTCAATATTTTACGTAAAGAAGGTCTTCAGCTGACTTTGCTCAACTGTGCTTTTCCTCAACTTTCTGCAGTATGCTTTTCAGAGTCAGACTGAAAAAAATCTTTTGCTGAGACTTTTTCAAAGGCCAACCCAGGAAGTGGTGGCAGAGCTCTGTGTTGGGGTCTCATACATTCAGTTCACACCTTGACTTTCTGCTGAGCCAACACAGAAGGGAGAAGTAAAAGGAAGGGGAAGGGAAATGGAAGTTTTTTGAGCTCAATGTTGAAGTGTCTTTCTCACTCAAAATCCCGTTCAAGCCTGAGCGCACCAGCACAGGCGCACGGAGGGACTGGCTCCACTTGCTAACGATGGCAGCGCGCATCATTGGCTATGCAGATCACAGAAGAAAGCCATTCTGCTTAACTCTAATTCCATCAGGATCATTTACCTTTTGAAGGATAGAAAAGAATGAATTGAAGATCAAAATCATCAGCCTTATTTGGCTTCATCCAAGATTTATGGCAGCTGCTTTCAAGGGCAACTTGAAAAAAAATACAACTGCGGAATTCACATCTGTACCATTTCTTGTCTTTCAATATTTTATAAATGTTATGAACAAAGTCAACCTCTGGGGACATTAAAATTAAACAACCTCCATCCCTCCCCCATATTGGAATGAGAGCATATATCAATAATTGCTGTATTTAACTACTCTCATCTGTATCATACCTTTTAGGATTAGCTGTTTCAGAAGCCTACATTTAGCTTACTATTCATTTACCAAAGGTTATCATAATATGGGATCCGTGTCTTTATGATGTCAACAGCATTAAACTTTGATTTAAATTGTTAATAATACAGTGGCCATTATTGCCAGCTTTAGACTTGAATTCATTTTTTTAAAGAGCAAACATTTAGGGGATATCAACTGACATTTGAAATGAAGATATATTGTTCTTAATTTAAGTGCTTTGACGTGTAGCCAAAAAAAAAAAAATCAACTTACATTAAAAAAAAAAATACCAGGAGGACTTTTGCTGTGCTCTCTGAGGAAGTAAATAAGGTTGCTTTGGTTTCCTTAGATGCTTTGATTAGTTTTGACAGCAAGAAATATGTCTTGCATCCGTATGATAAAAGACTACAATATAAGTGAGGCTGATACAGTGGCTCACAAATTATCCTGAGGACCAAGCACAGTGGGCAAAAATTGATAAAGCAAATTAGTTTTCTATTTGCAAGATGCTCAAGAGCTCTAAACTTCTCTTTTCATAGAAAACACTTATTCTTAAAGAAGTCCCAAGTGGAGTAGCTCCTATGGATCTTCTTGAGGCATCGTTTATTATTTACAACAAATGAATTTACCATCAGCCTTTATCAACAGGATATGCCAATGTCTTAAGTCTTAACTACTGTGCTCCTAGCACAAGAAAGGCAAAATGTCAAATATCAAATGTCAAAGGGAAGTGGACATGAACTAAGTAAATGAAATCTGACTCATGAGAAGTGCTTGACATTGAATGCATAGCTATCGTTGGAATGAATGATGAAATCAAAGAGATCTAGGTTCAAATCCAAGTCTTGTCATTTGCTGGGCCATCTTGGGCAAATTACTTAAGGTCTCTGTGGTTAATTTCGAATGGAGATGGCTTCCTCTCATAGCCACTGTGGGAATGAAATAACTGAACACTTGGAACAGCTTGATGCTTCCGTGTTGGTTCTTTCCCCTAACAGCTCACTAGAATTTAATGCAATACTAACAAAGTAATAAAAAGGTCTTAAGTATTTATTTCCTTTTAGTAGTGTCTTACTATTTAAGGATCTTAGGGAAAAGATGAATAGTATATTTCAGTAGTATGGTAATTATTATATTATTATGGATAGTATTGTACATTCATAGATATGTAAAATGGGGGAGCAGGGAAGAAGTGGGGAGAGAGACAGAGACAGAGAGACTTGTTATGTTTCGAAGGCATGTGCCTTCAGCTGTATATTAGTGTTGGGATGAAATCTCTAACTTCAGACTGCCATTCCATTCTCCTTAGCCTACTTTTTCAGCCTTCTTGACTTTTATTCTCTTTAGATTACTCAGCTCCAGGCACATTCGGCCTCCTAGTAGTTCTGAGAATACACTCTATTCCTTTCTTTCTGTGCTGAGGTCTTTGTGCTCACTGTTTCTTATGCCTGGAACAAGTTTCCTTCTAGTGTTAGAACAATTGGCTTCTCATCTGAATGTTAACTCCTTAGAGATGATTCCTGATCATTCTAGCTAAGGTAGCTCCGTCACCATCTTCTGCACCATAGCTGCTTGTTTATTTTTTTCTACCTTACCTAAAGTAGTAATTATTATTCTTGTTTATTTATTATCTGTCTCCACATATCTGTCTTTTCTGTTCTAGCTGCCGTGTATAGCTTAATACACAGCACAGAATACGTCTTAATAACAATAGTAATAACACTAATTGCAACATTAGCTAGCACTTAAGTTTTCTTCCCATTGCCAGCTACTATTTTAGACATATATGTGCAATGCTCTGAGACCTTATGAGGTGGGTACTGCCATTTTCCCATATTAAAAACAGAGAAACTGAGGTGCAGAGTGGGTAAGAGAGTTGCCTGAGATTGTACTGCTAGTAAGCTAAGAGTAAGAATGGATAAATGTATTCTAATCATGAAAACCAAGTCATCTGCCTTGACTTTCACTGAAACTTTTTGCTTTTCTACCATGAGGAAACTTGATTTGAATCTGTGGATAATCATAGTTTCATCTTTATCAACTTGCGCCTCTTTCTATCCCCTGCTCCCCTGCTATACCCTCACCCCTTGCTGCATTGTAAGTTGGCGCTAGCTTTCATGTTTTTCCAGCTGGTAAGCAGAGACGGGAACTAAATTATTTATTTATTTTATTTAGGTCACTTATGTAAGAAAATATTGTGATACTCTGAGGTTTGTTTTAGGGGATCACTTATAAGACCTTAGCAGGAGGTGTGAAGACTTCTGAGACAGGAGGTGTAAACACATGTAATTGCTCCTAACCAATATCAGATGAAAAAGATTTATTCACCAACACCTCAGTTACGCAAAGCAGCTTTGGAATGACAGCTATTTTCCATCTTAGGGAAGTGTATTTACAGCTGAAACCGTTTTCCTCTTTACTCTAGAAGACACAGATATTGCTGGGAATCTCCTCTGTGTCCCTTTGTTCATACACCTAGTGTCTCAGACACAGGTTCCCTTGATTGAAGACTCAGTGCCCCTTCTTGAGCATCAGCTATTGCTCTGTGTGGCCGGGGTATCTGGGGGACACTGCAGGTGTGAGGGCTGGTGGCCCTCACATTAAGTGCCTCTGGGAAGCTGTGCCAGAGAGCCAGCCGGCCCTCGCACATGCCACTCCTCCTGTGCTGTTGGCTGTCACTTCACCAGCTGCCAGGTGTCCTAACCGCTATCACCCCGGCCTTATTTACACTTGTTGTCAGAATGATGGCTTCGAGGGTGGGTCCACCTCCTCTCAAGAGTCCAGTATGTGCACTTTACAGCAGTCATTTTCCACATAGAAGAAATGCCTTTATTCCCTTTTTACCCCCAAGTTCTAGGTAGTTAAGAAGTGTGGCCTCTAGGTAATAAATAGTGTTAATTTTTCATTTTGTAATTCTATATTTCTTAAGTGATAATTGTGTAGTTTATGATTAGATAAATGCATCCTTTTATTTGAACACTAAAATATTGATGATTTTAATCCTTAAACACTTATTTTGTGCCTCCTAAATGCTGTGCCATGGCGCTCAGTGCTGGAACTATAATAATATTGAGTGACACTAGATGTGATTTGCCTCATGGAGCTCTAGGTTGGAGAGGCCCGGAGACTATCTGCTAAACACATAAATGTAAAACTGTGACTGAAAGAAGGCATATAAAAGAAAAGGTATACTATGGGGATCCCATCCTGTCTAGGGAATTAGGGAGGGCTTCCCTGAGGAAAAGACTTCAAGCTAATCTGTGAAAGATGAATCAGAAGCTTGTAAGGCTAAAATTTAGGAAGTGTTCTCTCCTTTTCAAAGAGGCTTTCTATTTGTGATTTCATTTTCACTCCCCCACCAGCCTAGTGAGGCCTTTCACCAGATGGGTGATGGTGGATCAGGTGTCAGGAGAGCTTTTGTGACTTGCCCCAGGTCACACAGCGAACAGGGGTGGAACTGGGACAAGATACCTGTCTTTTTTCCTTTAGAAATGGGGTGACAAATTGAATTCCTCTAGTTATTATTTGGTCTTCATCATGCTCAACTCTAAAAAGATGACTATTGATACCTGTGCCACAGAGCTATTGAGAGTATAAAATGAGATGGCAGAATGCCTTAGCAAAGGCTCATTCTTTTCCTGAACTTTCCTTCCATTGTGATCTCATTCTTTGTCCACTTTTGCAATCCTTGCATCTCTGCAGGAGAGAGGCATCCTGTGACAAGGGCTAGGTCTTGTAAATCACACCTATATTTTACATGTGTATTAGTGCTGGCAACTTTCCATGAATGTGAGTACTTAAAGTAGATACACGCACACATACACATATATCAGGGGCACACATAAATATTTATCAGAACAGAGCATTGCACTTTTATTCTTAAATATCTAAAATCAGAAAGTTATTTCTTCAATGTGTCTGTTACCTATTTGCTTGCCCAGAAGACCAGGTCAATACTGAAGATTCTTACTCAGGCATGCAGAAGCCCACAGTTAAATTAACAATCATTTATAGCAACTAACTCATCCTGGTTATCTGTGTACATCCATTTCTTTTTGGTAAAATGCATTTTTGATCATTAAACTGAATGATTTTGTATCTTTTATGCACTTTTGGGAAGCAGCAACTTCTAAAAGAGAAAGCATGAGTTGCAGAATTAGCGAGGAGTGGTCTTTAATCTACCCTATAATACTCACCAGACCTGTGGTGGTTTTGATTATTCAATTACTTAATTCATTTGCTCCTGGGTTCTTAAACAATGTGGTCAATAAGTGCTTTTTTAAAATGCTGGTTATATGAGAGAAATAAAAAATAGAGAGAAGCACATGCATGTGTCCTTTTCTGTAAAATGGAGATGGAGATAATAGCTCAACTTGTATTGTGGTTGGAGGGTTAAATAGGTCCTTTTAGTGAATGCTTATCACAATATCTGAGAGTCAAATCTTGGCTATTATGATGGGCCAGATGTAATGCTAAGGGCTAGGAGATGGAAAGTGTGCAAGGTATGTGTGTGTGTGTGCCCATGTGTTTGTGTACCCATGGACGTGTGCACACAGGAGTATATTTGGAATATGCAGAGAGGACCATGCAAAAGCCATAGTTCAAGTGCAACCCCAAGTTTTGAGCTACTACTGACTATCTCTCTGGCAGAGTATCAACCTTGAGCTTTTTCCTCCACCTGGAAAGTCACTGTGTAATGTCAGATCCTCTCTGGCAGGAGTTCCTTGCTTCTCCTGATTAGACTTCAGGATTGAGTCTGCAACCATTTTTCTTTTTTCTTTCATCTCACCTCAAATACTTACATGGTTAGTTTTCTTGTAAAACCAAAATGACTGCAAATCATTCTGCAGACCTGGGACATGTGAATAGGCTTTTGATTGATGGAGTTGAGCTGCAGAGCTCAACTTGTGATGCTAAAGTGACCTCTGAAATGGGTGGGACCTGTAAAAGATGAGAACTTGGCATGTATGATGTGCCTGTGAAGAAAAATGGCAGCTGAGGCAAAGAACAGACCAGAGGATGGGGGCTGTGTGTGCAGAGTGGGAGGGTGATAGTTATGTGTGTGTGTGTGGGGGTGCAATAGAGATCATATCTGACCACAAGAAGGGGGTTGAAGTGAAGACTGTTTGCTGCAACTGCCAAGGGAGATCACTTTATACTGTGCAGAAGGTGGGCAATTTTACTGCTTGGTAGATGAAATTAGAAAACTCACTTGATAAAAATCATGGTAAAAGTTTTCTATATTTACAAATATTTAGGTATGTTTTCCTGAGGTCTGACACTCATGGGAAGCTTCTAGCCGAGAAAATATTCTGTAATCACCTGAAACTTATGTCTTCTAATTAATAAATGATACCACAAAGAGATGACACATAAGGAGAAAAATAGAAAAGCAAAAAAGTGTAGCTTTTTATGAGTACTTATTTACATAAACAAAAATGCTTGAATTGTGTCTGTGGCTTCTGATATATCACAGATTAAAACCAAAATTTATCCATCCAACAAATATTTATTGCATCAAATGAATATATATAGACACACTGTATAGAGAGTATATGTAGCATATATATGCAATATATTATGTTATATTATATATATAGTCTATATTTTGTTCCAGAAAATGTAATAAGAACAACACGTGAAAAATGACTTCAGCAATTTTCAGTTGAGGATTGGAATGAATGCTCTGTCTTGGAATTCCTTATCATTCCTTCCTTCCTACCTTCCTTTGATAGAGATTTCTGCATTCCTTTCTAAATGCCTAGGCATTTTTCTGGGCACTGAAAATTTAGCAGTAAATAAAATATGCCAGGTTCTACCCTAGGCAGAGTGGGGCAGATATTAAACAAAACAATTTGATTGATTTATTGATTAATACTACCAATTTTAAATAAGTTAAGGGGATATGGTGATGGGCGAAATGGGTATAGCTATTTTTAGAAAGGGTAATCTGGGAGGTCTCTCTAAGGAGGTGGCATTTGAATAGTGTCCTAAATAGGGTATAGGAGTAGGCTGTGGAGAAAATGTGCAGGTAAAGGGAACACGCATAAATCCCCTGAGGATTAAAAGACTTGAGGAACAGGCCAGCCTGGTTGCTGGAAGGGGCAGGAAGAAGTTTGGTAAGGCGTCTAGGCAATACATGCAAGGCCTAGCAGGCCATAGAAAAGGTTAGGTTTTCACCTGCTGTGTGATAGGGAGAGACTGTGTGATTCCTGAGGGGCCAATGGAAGGGGTTCTGGTCCCAAGGACTCTGGTTCAGGTGGTTCCATGCAGCTCCACCTAATGCTGGTGGCCTCTGTTGTCATAGTGATCATCTGGCACTTCAAGGATTTCTAGAGGAGATTTTCGGCTTAGCCTGAACTCTGCTGTCACCAGAGAGGCCCTCTGGAGGGCAGTCAATGTCCTTTTGAGAGGTACTTGCTTTACCCCCTTCTCAAGTTTTTGCTTTTTTTAAAAAAAAAAAAAAGTGCTATTATTTATTGATGTAACATTGGCTTACAGCACTATGTATGATTTAAAGGTTTAGGTTCACATCTCTTCAGATGTGTGGTACCACAGCAGACCCACTGCCAAAGCACCCACATTCCTTTAACCACTGTCCAATGTGCTCCTCTTCCTTATATGCCCTCCCCCTCTTCCATCTCTGGTATCCTCATTACTGCAGTCAGATTTCTAGGTTTTGTTTTGTCTGTTCCTGTGTTTTGTTTCTTTATAATTTTTAATGGATAAACACTTGCAAGTACGCACAATCAAGTGTGCAAATACCTGCTTAAGATAGGGAATCACTTATTTTACTCATAATTTGCTTATTACAATAGTAAGCCAAGAAATGATTGTATTTAGTGGCCATTGAGTTTAACAGCAGTTCTTCCTACTGATGACTATACACATTTGACCCAGTGTTCCCTCAGGGAAGACCTGAGGCTCCTATCTTTCCTGAGTCGTGGGCTCTTTCACTTGGAAATAAGAAAAACTGAGCAGAGACTGGAAAGGGGATGCTGCTGCCCCCCAGTCTTTGCAAATATTTCTTGGTACTTCCCTCCTGTGACAAAGAGAGGGAGCAAGGAGGGTGGGGTGGTGATTGTGGGTGGTTGTTGAAAGGTTTATCCCAGAGCCTTACAGAAAACCCTGGAGCGATAGTTGATCCCAACAGTTGAAGACCTGCCTTTGAATGTGAGATGCTTGCTTTCTTTGGAACTTGCTTTGGGCCTTATTTACAATATAAGGGCAACTGAAAAGAAAAATTTCTTCCTGATATCTGATACAGAGAGAATTTTGCCTACTGTTGCTTCTTTTTTTTTTTCCCCCTAAACCACAAAGGCTAAATTACTTGCTTATGATGCAAGATGAGAACAGACCTAGATATTACATTTAAGCTGGGCTTATAATTGTTACTAAATTACTAAAAATTTTTTCTGTAAATATGAAAATTTCCCCCTTTTCACCTCTGCCATATATGATATAAGTCATGGGTGTCTGATAAAAACCTAGAGATTCTCTGCTTTCCTTTGGACTATACCCTGTGCCACCAGCTCTAAGAGGCACCAGTGTTATATTTTGATGATAGTGATGTCGCTTTTGGAGTTGATGGGTTTGGAGAGTGGGTCCTTGGGTTCCTCTGGGAAAGGTTTCACCAGAGCTCCCCTTCATCGGCACATAGCGAATTTCTCAAGCGAGTTTCTCCATGGCACAGAGACGTTAGTTACATTTAAAAGAGCAGATTTACTAGAGAAAGTGACAGAAGAAAAAGGGCACTTGCATAGACAGAAGCGGGCAGGACGAGCTGCCCCGAAAGGGACAGGTTTGCTAAGAGAGGCCTGCATGGTTGCAGGCAGGCGGGCAGCCCTGAGGAGAGCTGCCTCTGCTGAGGGTGGTCGTGATGAGAAGGCCGTCACGGTGCAGGTCATGGGCAGGCATGAAAGCTGCTGCCCTGTAGAGAGAGTTGGTGAAAAGGACATCTGCATAGACACAGATGGGCAGAAGGACAGCTGCCCTGAGCCAGTGCAGAGATTGAACTGATACAGTCTTCTTCTCTTTGGGAGGGGCTCATTCTTTCCAGGCAGGTTTGTCTGTTGCTAATTTTGAATAACTAACTAGAATTTGAAAGGGGCCTGAGATTCTACAATGGGCTCAATCTCCATATCCTCACCTTCCTCTGGCTCAGCAGTCAGGTACTTGCTTGGAACTGCTTTGTGATCTAGGCATTGGTATAGTTGGGTTAATGGTTATGTTAATCCCTTCTACCCCCACCTCCTGTGTGAATCAGCTTCTTGCCCTGTGATCCTTCTTTTAAGTTCTATTTCCTCCATCAGTAACATTGAGACTTAACTCCTAGGTCACCAGTGAGGCCCTGCTGTGATATTTTGGATAATCTAAACCTGGCTTTTTTCTAGATAATTTAGACAAGGTCTTCTAGATGTATGTTTACCATGTTGGTGCTCAGCTTGGAGATCAGTGGCTCACCACGGGTGCCAGTGTGACTCTGCAGTGACATGACTGTCAAGCCTAGTCCCTGGGTATAGAGATTGGGGCTAAGTATCCAGGGATAGAAGATGACCCTCTGCAAAGTGAGAACAGTCAGGTTTTTCTGCCCTCCCCCAATGATGGACCTCTGCAGGACTACACGCATGCCTAATGGCGGGCACTTGGAGTGGGGGTGGGCATGTGTGAGTGGACACACCTGGGCCAGAGACTGGGCTTATAAGCCGAGGAAGCAGCAGAAGTGGCAGAGAACAGAGCGTAGAGCAGAGGACTGTTTGGGGTGCAGCAGAAAGGCCACAGGACACTGCCAGAGAGCCCGAGAAAGTGAAGATCTGCCTGCCAGCATCCCAGCCCCTGGCCCCATTGCCTGCCCTGTACATGGTTGCCTCCCTACAAGAGACCATTAAAAAGCATAAAAAGCCACCGAGGGATCCAGAACTCCTCCTTTTGACCCATCTGCGCAGTTCTATAGAGAACCTGTGCTTCCTGGTGTCCTTCCTGCCTCTACATGCTCCTACATGAAGACCCATCGAGGTACCTAGTAGAAACACCAAGTAGACTCAGTGTTTACTCAATTTATAGGCCAGTGCCTTTTCTTCCCCGAGCCAGCCTTCCTGTTCAGTTCAGTTGTAACAATCTTTTGTAGTGGTGAGAGCCGAGATAAACACAAGTGAGATTATTCAGAGTAGTTTTCCTTGGGACTTTTCTGCTTGAGTGGCCATAGAAGACTTTTTTTTGTGGTTTTTGAGGCTCAGGTGGTAGTGTAACTGGGCTGAGTACAACGTCTGGTAAAGGTAGTGCCCCCTGGAGGGAGTTTGCTGATGAGAATGAATAGCCCCAGGGGAAATGCTAAGTTTGCAGTTTGGGATAAAGAGTCTGATGAGAAATAAAAGGGACTGAAGGAGAAGGGGCAGTCAGTCGCCATGATGCAGGAATAGAGGAAGCAGTCGTCATGATTTAGGAAAAGAAACGTTTTTGAATCTTCAGTGACTTTGGGGCCAGCGACTTTGGAGGCTTTGCAAGTATCCGAGCGATGGAAACTGCTCCCAGTTTTGTCTTTACTGCATCCGAAGGAAGAAGGCAGAGGCCAGGAGCGGGTGCCTTCCTAAAAAGCATGAGTGCAGTCTGTTGGGCCGTCTGGCCGCTGTAGTTGCTGTTTGTAGTGTTGTTGGCCTGGTGCTGTGCTGGGGCACCATGGCAGTTCCGGGAGGATCTCCAGCTGTGTTCTGTGTCGTCCTCATGAGTTGGAACCTGGCCTACACTCTGGCTGTTTCGCGTCTGCAGAAGAAGGAAGATGCCATTTTGGAAACGTGGCCTATTGTTTGGAAGAGGAACCCCATATCAGCAGTGGTGGGAAGAGACCACCGTTGTTATTTTTCTGGGACTTAAAGGACTGGACATTGCTTTAAGTAAGGTAAAAGGCCATATGTTAACTTTAGTAATTCTTTGCTTTTCTCTGTTTGTTAAATAAATCCCATTGTTATTGTTTCCTAAGCCTGAGTAGTCTTGCAATTGTGCGCGTGGGTGCAGAACAAAGATAGTGACTGGTAAGCAATTTGGGCACTGCCTTTGGCCAATTTTAAAGCCCCATTTTGCCCGGTATCAGTTGGGATGGTGATATGAATTCTCCATTGTTATTTACCATTACCTCTGCCATATGAAAATAACCCATCTTCAAACTAAAGTAACATATAAAAGCAAGTGTAGCTGAGAGAGAAGAGATAGATGCCCAGTAGCATTGTTTAAGCTGCTGGATCTAACTATGCCTAATGCTCATCTAGAATAAGTGATTGATTTCTTTTGCTCATTTCCCCCTTTTCTTACAGTATGTGATTTGCATTTCTGCCATTTGCAATGCAAATTCTTACAAGGTACTCTGGAAATACCCTTAAATGATCACTAAAATTTTAGAAAGATTAAACGTCCAGGAAAAGGCACAAGAATTGTTTCAGACCTGAAAAGAAGATTGTCTCTTCATGTCCCCAGTACAGGAAGTGGAGGTTGAGACATACATGTTCAACATAAGGACGTATTTCTGGATATGAATGGTTATTACATCTTAAAAATAAGTCTCCAGGAATGGTTGAAAAAAAAAGTTGTTGAAAATGGGATTGCCATTTTCATGTCTGGCCTGCTTTGTGTGGTGTTGCTCGAAAACAAGTGACAGATGACTTCCTAAATCCCTCACAACCATCATTTCCTCAAAACAGTGCTGTTTGCTGCAGCACTTGACTTAAAAGCCCTCCCCACACACCATCTATTTGTTGCGCACAGTGAAGCTAATCCTGGGCTGGCCCCAGGTTTCTTCCTGCTTCATCGGCTTTCTGTGACAGGTGAAAGATGGGAGAACTGCAGCTGGGTGGGTTGGAGGGGGGGCACAAAAGGGCTCTGCTCCACTGGGGGCCTCCCTCCAGCCACGAGCAGGTGGAACCTTTATGTCCCCGGATTAAAGAGACCGACTTAAAGCCCATTGCACCGCATGCAGCTCGGCTGGGAAGGAAAATGGGGCAGGCAGGGGCGTTTTTCTTATTCTTGAGTCCTGTATTTGCAAGAAAGAGGGTTGAGTTCTGAAAAATACTCTGAGGCCCTAGTGGGGGAAGGTTGGCTTTTTGCGGTGGGGCGGATGAGGGCCCAGCAGGACCTGCTGTTAGTGGAGCCTCCGCCAGATGGCGCCGCTTCTTTTTAGGCTTTTTTTCTTTCAGTTGCAGTGTTGAAAAAATTTGCTTAAATCCTTGCAGAACAAATGCAGTCTTGACTTAGGCTTTATAATTTATGAAGCTGACTTAATATCCTATCTTGAATCATGTGTTACCATGTTTCAGACAGAGTGGTTTTTATTATGGTGTCATTATTAATATGGGTGCGGCTCTTCCTCTCCCTGTTCTCTCCGCTCTGCTTCTGCCCTGGAGGCTGAACTTGCTCCCCCGGGCATCAGGGACACAGCCTGGGGGCAGAGCAGCGATTCTCAGATGAGCAGACAGAGTCTGTTAAAATTTCCAATCTGTCCTGGGCTGACAATATCATCAAACAAAATAAAAATGAGTAACTTGAAGAATGAAACAAAAAAGATACACAAAGTCCAAGTCCAATTTAACTACTTTTGGTTTCAATGGGAATATAGTCAGATTTTAATAAGTATAGTCCAAACAATGTACCATTGGAAAACACATTTACAGAAACTGTATAGTTCTTAATAATACTGTGTCTATAGGAAATTAATATTAGGAATCATTATTAGTCTCGTTAATTTTTGATGTCTCACAATCATAATTAAACAATAGCAGTTCACTCATGTTAGACAACTTCTCTGCACACTGAAACAACTGTTTAGAATATACACAACTTTTGACGTGAACACACTAGCTTGCTTCTTGCTTAATTTATTGAACCTACGGCAAATGGATGCAATACTCCACCCAACATTACAGGGTATAATATATATCTCAATGGTTTCTATGTTTTGTGACCTTGACATTCAAAATAGAAAAAACTGGGGTATAACAAAGGAACATAATTTGCTTTGGAATAATTCGGAGGAAAGCTGACCGTTTCTGACTTTATTCTGCCCTCATCCTCTCCTTGCTCCCTGTGGTTACCGTTTGCTGTTCTGGTGTGCCTTTCCCACAGCGTACTTGTGCTTTTTCTTCCAAGCTTCTCTGCCTGTGCTTTCTTGGCAATGGCTCTAGAGCTCAGGAAGTGTCTGGGAGGTCACTGGCATTGCCTGTGAGAATGGTGTGGCCAGTGACCGCAGGTGTAGCAGTGAGAAAGCTCCCTACAATGTTGGGACCACCCTGAGGTGCAATTAGCCCTTGGTGCTCTGGCAGGATTAGGCTGAAGCTCCCTGCCCCGGGAAAAGCTTTGTTCCCCTGTTGACCTGTTTTCCTTCTCTGCCCTGCTTCCTCTCTCCTTACCTTTTTTTTTTTTTTATTTCCCTGAGACCACATCCTTGTTAAACCACTTGCACATGAATCTTTGTCTAGCGTCTGCTTCCAGGGAACCCAGCCTAAGGCATTATCAGATTCACAGTATTTTAGAAGTAGTCATGGCAGACCATAAAAACGTCCTTATGTATTTTGAGTCTTTTGCTTTCAGAGATACTGATGTCCCACTTATGGGTAACACAATCCAAATGACTACCTTAGAGAATAAATCTACCTAATTATACTTCTTTGGCTTTTTAGAAACCAGATAACTCAGAGATATTTAATGTGCCAATTTTCTTACCACATATTTGGAAACACTTGTCATAGTGTTTTACATAGGTCTGAGTTCTTTTCTTTTTTCCTCTTTGATTTCAATTAATCTACACCCAATTGTTTATCCTCAGGGAAGATAAATGTAAAATCTTCTTCTCCCTAAAGGTTTGAGGTGCGACTAAAGGAGGTTTTAGAAATCTTTCTGGATATGTTTAAAAGAGTTGCATCTACATAATCTGCCTCAGATGGAATCCTCCCCAAAAAACATTCTGAGATGGTTGCTAGTCACCTAGCTTTACTTGGGATTAAACAATATGACAAAACATAACAAGTACAAACTAATTTGGAGAAATGCTACTTTGAGAGTACTAAAATGGGAAGTAGTTTTAATGTCTTAAAGTATATGTATGCTATCTTGTCAGTTATCTTTTATTGTAAATACCCATTATGTATTAGACATGTGCATTGTTTCAGTTAATTCTCACAATGATCCTGAAAACCAGGTATTTTTCTACCTGCCTTAAAAAAATCAGATGAGACATAGAAAGATTAAATAACTTTTCAAGGTGTGCAATTAGCAAACAATAGAACTGGTATTCGACTTGAAATCTTTCTACCAAGCCACACTGACTCTACATTTTGATAAAACTAGGTAACTAAATATTAGTGTACCCCATCAGCTTTAAGGAAGGGTTAAAAACTATGTGTAACTGACATGCTCATTTGGTTTGCAAACAGGCTTGTTAACATGCTTGTGTCACTTTAAAGGAAAAGAACAGAAATTTCCCTTGCTATAGCAATAGCTACCAATTATTGTTTCAGGACCATTACGTCCAAGTCTCATTTAGTCTTCATGAGAATTTTGAGGTTAGTATTATTAACTTTATTTTATGGGCAGGACAGATGGAGAAACACAGAAACTTTAGATTACTTGTCCAGTGCCACGTGGATAGAAAAACATGGGATTTGAACCCAGGAACTTGTGAGCTAAGCTGCTATGCACCTTATTGACTGAAATTTCCTTAGGAAGCATGCAAAGGTGACTGCTATTTAATGGATGGAAGGAGATATGAAAGATTGAAGTTATGAGCGCCAAACAGTATTTTTACCTCATGATGCCCAAGTAGCTCTGGAAAAAGAGGAAGCAAAGCCAGAGGTAGGACAGCAGCTTCGCTTGATATGAAAGGGATGCTTCTGTTCTTATTCTACCATATCAATTTTCTCACCCGCTTCAATTCCTTTCCTACTGTTCACCTGTAAACAAAACCATTGTTCACCATTTTGGACTAGATTGCTAAGAAATTCAGAGGGTTCATCATAGCCAGGTGTTTCACTGCACCTGGTGTGTCTGATCTGCAGAGCAAAGGGATTCATAGACAAACACAACAGGACTCATTGTAGACCACACAATTAATCATTCTGAGTTTCTGATTTGTTTCTTGAAACTTGCTATGTTCCCGTAATGGGAAAAAGACAGCTCCATTTATCACACTGCACCTCATGCTGCTCCTCGGCACCCTCCCCCGGGTCTCCTACCATCCTGAAACTTCAGAAACATCTGCTATGGGTACCGTGGCAGGGGTTTCTTCACATTCTCTATTACTCTTGCCTACTCAGCATTCTGGTTTTAAGCTCTCCTATGTGATTGAAGACTAAAAGGCCAATGCCCTCTGTGGAGATGAACAATTAGTAAGTTCATCACTTATGGTGGCATTCATAGTTCTTTGCCAAAGATTACATTTGTGTGTATGACATATCACCTGCTGTTGTCAAAATAGCACTGGACTGGGAATCAGCTTTGCTGGATTTTTGTCTTGGTTCCACCACTCATGATTAGTCTTGGCTTGGCTGAACTGCCTCACCCAACTTGATTTTTGTTACCTTATTTGATGATCGAGCTAGTGTAGATCAGTGCTTCTCAACTTGGGATGCACATTGGAATCATATGACTGCATAAATATTAACACCTAAGTTATTCTCTAGACCAACTAATTCAGAATCTTTGTAGGAGCGAGAGCTCTGACCTTGATATTCTTATTAGATTCTAACGTTGACTTGGTTTTGAGAGCCACTAGTCTAGGTATTCTCTGAGGATTCTTAAATGTGTATGTATGTGTATATATGTGTATAATATATGTGTGAAATATATATATATATATATATATATATAAGATGGGAGAATTAAGATCACATTTGGAAAAAAATGTCTATTTACTTCCTCTGCCCATTTTAAAATGGGATTGTTTTTCAGTTATGGAGATGTATGCATTTTTTTTATAGATTAGATATTAAGTCTATATCAGATAATGTGGTTTACAAATATTTTCTCCCATTTTCTATGTTACCTTTTCATTTTGTTTATTGTTTTGCTGTGAAGGAGCTTTTAGTTTGATGTAGTTCCATTTACTGGTATTAATTTTTGTTGCTTCTGCTTTTGATGTCATCCATGAAATTGCCACCAAGAACAATGTCAGGGAACTTTCCCCTGAAGTATTCTTCTAGGAGATTTACTATTTCAGTTTTACATTCAAGTCTTTAATACACTTTCAATGAATTTTTTAAAAGATTTGTATTTATTTATTTATTTTATTTTTTTTTTTTTTAAAGATTTATTTATTTATGCATACAAGCTGGGGTACAGGCCAGAGGCATGGGGCGGCGAGAGGGTTCACCAGAGACAGAGTGGGGAGCAGCACAGGTAGATAGTCAGAAACACACTGCTGAGGTGAGCAGCGGGCGGGGCAGGAGGGATCTGCCTGCCATGTGGGAATCTCCCTGGCCGGGCGTCGAACTCGCGTCACCGCTGTCGACAGCTCCACAGCGCAGCGCTTAACCGCTGCGCCACCAGGGAGGCCCCAAAGATTTGTATTTATTTATGCATACAAGAACTGGGGTCTAGGCCAGAGGTGCAGGGGGTGTGAGGATTCACCAGAGACAGAGTGGGGACCAGAACATGTGTATCTACTGAAGTACACTGCTGAGAGCAGCAGCAGGAGAGGCAGGAGAGGTGTGCTGTGCCATGTGGTTCAGCTCCCTGGCCTGGGATAGAACTCAGGTTGCAGTGGCTAGAGATAGGTTGATAGTGCTGAGACTTAAACCTTGCGCCATCCGAGAGGCCCCCACTTTCTATTAATTTTTATCCACTATCTAACACAGGGCCCAATTGCATTTTTCTGCATGTGGTTATACAGTTTTCCCAACACCGATTTTTAGTTTGGGTTTGTTATGTTTTGTCATATTTGTTTAATCCCAAGTAAAGCTAGATGACTGACAACCCTCTCAAAGTGCTTTTTTTGGGAGGATACCATCTGAGACAGATTACTGTAGGTGCAACTCTTTAAAAAACATCCAGGAAAATTTCTAAAATCTCTTTTAGTGAGGTAAAAGGAATTTTCATGTGTCTCTTACACCAGTTTTTGAAGAGACTATACTTTCTCCATTGTATATTCTTGGCTCTCCTGTAAAATATTACTTGACCTTTATTCAAAGATCACTCCTTTTGAATAAAGCTGCATCTGCCTGGAACTGGTGGCTGCAGTTGGCTTAGATCCCCTAATTCCTCTTTGGCTATAGGGAGTACATCTAAAATTAGAAAATCTTTTACTTAGAGCAGGGTAAGTGATTTTGATCATCTAAAAATCATCTAAAGTGGTAGGTGGCAAATTTGGTAATCTAAAATAACACATTTTCAAAACAAAGTGCAAACACAGTGCAAAACTTAGGCACCTTGGTAGCATCTTTTTGAGAGATTTGAAACTGAATAAATGAAGTGTTTACCTTACTCACTTTAGCCATAATTCAAAGGGATCAGGAAAGTAGAGTTTGCAGATGGTCAAGTGAGGGTATTCAGACAGAATAAAATGGACTTTGTGCTCTTTTTGAATAGGTTCTGCATAATATCTCTAGATTTTTGTATTGAAAATAGAAGGAAAGAGGCCCTGCCATTAGTTTGGCAGATTTATCAAACTGAGCTATGTCAATTGTATTATGCTGTTTCCAAGAAGACAGTAGAGCTTGTGAAATTTAACAGTGTCTGTCACCACTTGACATATTGGCTAAAACAAAAGCAGATTGAGGAAATGACTCACAATAGTTAATTGTTTCAAACTCAGTCTTTCCCATCTGCACAGTGTGTTGAATCTGATGACATCTGATGGGAACTTTGCGTAAAATTAATGCACCAAATTGTTTTCAAGACACAAGTCCTCTCTGCTCTTTTAGCAGCTACATGTCAGTATCTGAAATCTCCATTTTTATCTCCTTCATAGCTCAGGTAAGACTATAAACTATCTTGACTTAGGGGATAGGAAAAGAACAGGCTGGGCATTTGGAAAAAAGAAAAAAAGTCAGAAATAATAATTCAAAATCGGTTTCTTCACATAAAGAATGGATTATGTATTTTGGCTTTGATAAACTCAAAAGCAAGAGGAAAAATTGTTTAATATTTCACAAAGAACCAAACTCAGGATGATGTATGCAGAAAACATTCATCTTCTGTTATCACATGAATACACAGCACATCTGGCTTCAGAATCTATAGTGCCATTCAATAAAATTTATCATTTTTGATGGGAAACCATTAATTTCCAACAGTTGAATTGAATATATAGTTCTGTGGTTTAAGTTCACCTCTGATAGATCTGGGCCTTCTCACTACACTGAATTTCCTTCTAGACCCCACTTAGAAATACAAATCATGATTACTAACCTACTGACTTACCTGGTCTAAAGAGTAGCTTTATATTTCGGAGATGTGGATGTCAAGTAAGGACAGAAAGTGTCCTCTTTGGACATCTACCAATGGGAATGAAGCTTAACTCCACGGAACTTGATTTTTTTAGACAATATTTCTGCATTTGTTTATTTATTGGACATCTACAGATGATCCTACATCTCAGCTGCCCTGGAAACCAGTATTTATGGAAGAGAAAGAATTAAGATTTTCCCCTCAAAATAGACTTCTTTGGTGCTATTCAAGATATCAGTGCTGTATTTTTCGAGTTGAGCAGAACTGTAATTTTTTTCAATGCATTGGGTACAAGGAAGGAAGGTGTTTTGTTTAGTGAAAGGAAAAATAAATCTAACAGGAGACTTGGAAATTTTGAAGAGCTGTGATAGGTAAGAATCAGAATAAAAAAAAATTGTAGTTTTTTAACTTTTTTTTATGTGATAACATTGGTTTACAACATTGTATATGATTTAGAGGTATAGAATTACATCCTTTAGATGTTTGTTACCACACCAAATGCACTATAGAAGCACCCATACTCCTCCACCATAGTTCATTATGCCTCCTCCCCTTTTGCTCCTCACCCCTCCATTTTGGTAGCCTTAGTTCTGCAATCAGATTTCTAGAATATGTTTGGGTTTGGTTTTACTCAACTCTTGGTTTTATTTCTCTATTTTCCACATATAAGTGACACCATCAAGTATTTATCTTTCTCCTGACTTATTTCACTTAGCATAATCCCCTCTAGTCCCATCCATGTTGTCACAACTGTTAATATCCCACTGTGTGTATGTGTTTATATACATATACATATATGTGTGTGTATGTATGTGCGTGTGTGTACAGACACACACCTTCCTAAACCACTCATGTGTCTTTGCACAGTTAGGTTGTTTCCATTGCTTGGCTAGTGTAAATAGTGCTGCAATGAACACAGCAATGCCTAAATATTGTGGAATTAGTGTTTTTGTATTCTTCAGTTAGATACCTAAGAGTGGAATTGGTGGATTATATGGTAGATCCATTTTTAATGTTTTGAGAAAACTCCATACTGTTTTCCGTAGGGCCTGGACCAGTCTACATTCCCACCAACAGTGTACCAGTGTTCTTTTATCTCCACATCTCACCAACATTCTTTGTTTCTGATTTTTGGATACAGGCCATTCTCACAGGTGTGAGGTGGAATCTCAAGGAAAATACACTTCTTTTCTCCAACTCAATAGGGCAAAACCCAAGTGGGTAGCCCAAACCCTAAGCAGACTCCACCTCACAAAAACAAAATACATTTCAATAAAACATTTTAAGGAAATAGCCATTCCAGGGGGAAATAAGCTCCCCATCCTTTCCACTGAGAATTTGGCAGGGTATTGACATATAAGAAAATTTGTTCAAAGTTTAAGACAGTCTTCCACAGTCTAGGAGTATATATGCCAGCTCAAGAAAGATTATTATGGAATTTATTACATTTTCTTCTTTTCCTTAAGTAATTAGAACTATAAAAGTAGGTAGGTGAAGGAGTGGAGGGCAGGATGTGTTGACGATAAGACCCAGCATCCCTTTGGACTGCCCTGCCTCACTGGCACTTGTATTTCCTGAGGGGCGAACTCAGGTCTCGAGTACTAGCCGAAGAGGGTCAGTGTTCATGGACAAACTTGCAGGCCCAGCAGAATCCCAGCTCTGGAGACGCCTGTGACTCAGTCATCGTCCCTCAACCTACTGTGGAAGGCAAATTGTTCTCTTCTGCCACAAAAGAGCCTTTAGATTTTGTGGTCTCCCCCTCAAATTTTATCAAAGTAGAAACCATGTATCAGATGAACATTAGTGGAATAATTTTGCTCATGTAGACAGATAGAATCTGAACTTTTTTTCTTGCTGTGTCTATGAATTCTGGTTCATATTTCTTCATGTGAAAGTGGCTTTCCCCCATTTATGTGAAGCTGAGCAGGCAGTTGGTGAAATTAAGGCCATGTATAAACAATAGATTTGGACAGCTCAATTTCGATCCTGAACTCCATTAGAATTTTCTCCCCTCCTCTACTTTATTACAATTTCTGATTTGTTTGCTTTTTATAACTCACTTTTATATTGAATAGCACATTGTGCAAGGGTATGCCAAATTGGTATTGGTATATACTGATCGCTTCGCTTGTAAAAAGTGCTGATTTCAAGTTTGAAATATTTGTACTTGATCAAACTTTTGGAAAAGAAGAGAGTATTGAAAACCTAGAAACCATGATTGTGTTCCTTGTAATTTTTCTTGCAGGGGATGATCAATCTTGAGTCTTAACCAGCAGTCAGAATAGAAATAAATTCTGCTTGAAATGTATAAATGAGATAGAGTTATGAGAGATTATTAGTACATTTGAAGACATTTCCAAAGTTACAGGAAATGAGAGTGACATAACTCCTGAAGTCTGTAGTTGGAAGAAATAATGATTAAAAACCTCAAGAGTGGGCCTCCATGGTGACACAATGGGTTAAGTCTCTGCACTATGAAGCTAACCAGAGCCATTGCAGCATGAGTTCTATTTCCAGCCAGGGAGCTTCCCACATGGCGCAGCAGACCTCTCCTGTCTTGCCTGCTCCTCCCTCAGCAGTGTATTTCAGTCGATCTGCCTGTTCTGCTCCCCACTCTGTCTCTGGTGAATCCTCTAGCTCCCATCTCTGGCCTACACCTCAGCTAGTATGCATAAATAAATAAATCTTTAAAAAACCTAAAGAGGGGAAGAGAAGTCTTAAGAAAGGGCACTTATGAGGTGTGAGGAAGTGTGCTGATGCCTTACATGCTCCAGCTCATTGGACCCTGCTAGCAACCCTGAGAAGTGCTTCCTGGGACCTCTTTCTGCAAATGTGGGCACAGAGGCTCAGGCAAGCTGTGCAACTTGCTTGTACTGTAGAATTCTGACCTGAATCCATATCTTAAAGCCTCTCAGATTGCTCACACTACTTTATAATCTGTGAAGAAATGAGCTTGTCTGGGTTTTGTATTTATTGTCCTCATAAGAAACTTTCAAGGAAGGTGAGATAAAAGGAAGGTGAGACAAATATGACCAACAAATGGAAACAAAGCTGGCAAGGGGAGGTTTAGGAAGGGACAGGTTCCTCTGCAGGGTCAGAAAACATCTGGAAACCAGGAAACATTTGTAGTTGGGCAAAGAATAAAGAAACTTGCAGATTCTGATAAAAAATTAAGGGCCCAAGATGGTGTAAAAGTTTGAAGTAATATGTAACATGTCCTCAGGGACAAGAAATAACATTAGCCATGGGATTTTAAGTTATCTGACTGGAAGGAAAACTTGGCAGACATGTTTAGAAGATGTGAGATGCAATTGGAAAGACCCGGTCTAAAAGGACCCGGTACCAGTGACTTGGGGAAAGACATGATGGTTTTGGAGAAGGTTAAGATGTACTTATAGCCCACCTGAATTATATTATGTCTTTATATACATCTGTATTTATCTCATTTATACAGTACTTCTGTCTTAGAGTATAAGTGAAACATAAGAGAAGATGGATTTTTCCTAGGACATCAGAATGTCATTAAGAATTTATAGCTTTCAGGCAAGAATCTGTGAAAATTCATACTCCAAATCACCCATTTTCCAAGCCAACACATTTATCCTTACTTCATTTTATTTTTGGAGATCATAACTTAATTGTCTCAAGATATCATGTTTTCCTCCCCAAATACCTAGTGAATTTAGTTATTTTAAAAGAAAGATGGTGGCAAAGCCAACGTGGCTACATGAAGGTCTGTTGGTGAAAGCGGGAGAACATTTATAGGAGCATGGGCTGTGCTTATTCTGTGTTCAGGGAAAGGGCTGGCCCTCGAGGAACAAAGAAGTACATTTAAAATAATGCCTTTAATATATTATGAACAGGGAACATTTCCTTAGTGTATCTCTTATTGTTCCATTTCTTTTTCTTGCTCAATAAATATGAGGCAAAAAAAAAAAAACCCATTGCATTTATGTTTTAATTTCCCAGCAGCACTCTGTATCAGAGACAGTAATTAATGAAAATTATAGGCTAAACATTTTAAAGTTTTCATGAAGTGCCTTATCCATGTTTTACAAAAGAATTTCACTCTCCCTAAAACTGGGATAGTATTGTGTGTGCGTTATTTGCGGGGTTTTGTGTGTGTGGGGTCACATGTGTAAGCTATCTCTGTGGAAGCTATTCTCAACCAGCCCTACATAGTGATGCAGAAGATAAGGGGCTCTATGTCAAGAGATTACTTGCCTTCCTCCTGCAGTATGGCTTCAAATATAGTAATCACCTTCTAAACCACCTTAGTTACCAGATCCATCTACATTTCAAGAAGGAAATAATCCATACAGTATAGTCTTCTAACAAGATCAAGTGTTACCAAGATGATTTTTTTTTAAATCTTGAAAATAAAATTTGTTTTATAAACAAAATTTTATCAATCAGCTCATGGGTCTATGTTATGTAATAACAGAGTTATTGGATTTCCTTCCAGTTTTTCCATTTTATAATTGAGCATAGCACAAAGTCTTGAATTAGGCTAGTTAACAAGGAAAATGAAATTCTTATCCTCACTTAGAAGTGGATACATTTTTAAAAGAGTATAGAACATTCTGCCTTGAAAAGTTAAATTGGAACCATAGAATAAGTCGTGATTTCCCAAACTTTTCCTGGACTAATTCAAGTCTCAAAACTTAGAAACTTCATTATGCCTACCCATAAAAATGAAATAAAATATAATGTTATTTGCTGAAAACTATTAAAATGAATGAAAGGATTTCTGTGAAAGAAAAATGAGTAGAGACAGGTGGGGGAAGAGTGGGTCATAAAATATGCAACTGTAATTACATAGCTGTACTTTCTAGTAAGCATTCAAATAATTAATTTAAAACTATACCATTCAGTTTAATGCAGCAAAAAAAAAATACTTAGGCATCAAGTGGGAATGGGAGTGATTGAGCAAGATAAGATGATAAGAAAGAGCATCTCCTTTCAGGGCAATGGTGATATATCAGGGCAATTGTCATCTAAGGTCTGTCACTGCATATGGTGCATGCATTAAGATGTGCGCAGAGGTCAGGGTGAGTGAGTGGAGAAGGGGAGATTATTACAAATCCTCAAATAACAGTATTACAAGACGGTAAACTCACTGCTACTGGAAGTCATTTCGACTTTCAGTAAGGGGCATGTCAGAGTCACAGCACAGAAAAGGAGGCAAGGTCTGGAAGATCAGGGATGTGTCAGGAGACAAGGTGAGACATATCATGTCTCTAGGTGATCCAGCAGCTCTTCTGAATGAAGTACACCCTACCTGCAAGGCTTGAATGATTGGAGGTCTACGTGCTGGCTTGTCCTGGCAGTGATCTCTGTGCCATTTTTATCCAAGAACGTGTTCATTAGAATGATTTGAAATGATGACACATGATATGCACGTGCATCATTGTTGAGAGGCAGCCTGTAAGTGGTTAAATGCATACAGATAAGGAAAATCTCTCAAAACTCAGTGAAGACAAAATTATGGTATTGTCAGGATTATCGATAGAATATCATGTTACAAGTTAGAAAACTGAATTTTTCATCTGAGGATCACCTCTTACCATAAGAGTATCAATGATCTCTATGAAGTTAGTTTCTAAGATCACATAAGATCCTTTACATGAAGGGCTTTGGTGAATCAATACTTGGATACAAATGAGATGAGTGTGCCAAAAGGGAGGGTTCTAGAGAGCTTATGTCCCTCTCTGTGTGTAGGCTGCATTGTTGAGCAGAGAGGCACACGATGGCTTGTGGGGCTGTTGAACAAGAAGTCCCAAGACTTTGCCAACGTAAGGCCTTGCTAAAAAAAACAGATTCCTACACCAAATTTTTTATTGGGGAGGAAATTCCTTCCCCCCACCTTCCCTTACTCTCATCTCCTGCAGACAAAAATAACTTACATTAGTCAGTGACTTGAGGGGATTTACTATGAGTGGTGTTAAGACTTGTTTAAATGGTAGGATCAGTTACAATTTTTCTGCATGTGTTGGGTTATTTTATATAATGTATATACATACACATATATACATATGCAATCAGATAATTGTTGAGGCTGTGCCAGATCTCAAAAGCAAAGTTAATTTAGGTCAATGGGAAGAGAATTTATTTCCAGTCTATTACCATCTAATCCCTAATTAAACCGAAGAATAAGAACTAAGTGATCCATAATATCATTTGTCTTTTGGCAAAAGTTAATTCAGGGAGCATAAAGGAAAAAGGAATGCTTGTATACAAACACATTGTAGATTTTTATGGTCTTTTATTGCCTAGGCTTGGAAAAATAGGCTTTATTGAGAGAAGTTCTGAGCTTTAAAGTAAAGTTCTGAAGTGCAAGCTAGTAGCATCTTATGGTAAGAGACAGAAAGACTGACCAGTTGAGAGTTCAACAATACATCCCCTTCAGAACTGAAGGAGTAAACGCTCCCTGGCATAGTTGTTGGCCCCACAGGCTTCTCACGCCCAAGTCCTGGCCTATTTCATGTCCCACTCCCTTTATTTTGATATTTCTTTCCCCAATTACAAAAGATTTTCAAGATACAGAAAAGTACCAAGAGGAAAATAAAAATCCTCTTTAATCACTGCATTTAGAGTCAGTAATAGGTGTAACTTTGTAGGTTAGTTTTCTTCGTGTATGTGTGTGTATGTGTTTGTTTAGATCTATAATGTGTTTATGTGTATTTCTGGCTGCTACAAAATTGAGAAAAATTTATATGTAGTTCTGTTATCTGTTTTTATTTATTAAATAAAATGTTTTTCAAATATTTCCTTCTGCAATGTAAGCACCTTTTTAACATTTTAAATGTCTGTATAATATTCCTTTATGTGGATATGTGGCAATTTATTGAAATACTCTGTTATTGTTTTGCATCCAGAATGCCCTTGTATTTTTGCTTTTTCTTCTTGCAATGTAATGGGTTACCTTAGTAGATAACTGCAGCCAAGTATTTATGTACACTTCTGAATAGTTCCTTAGGCTACATTTCTACAATTGTTAGACCACAGGAAGCATGTGCACTATATATTTTTATCTATCTAAATTAGGAGTTATTTAAGAAATAACCTTCTTAGTCTGTAATGAGCATGCTCAGTGCATGGGCGGGGCTTTGGAGGTTCCACAGATGGTAGATTCTGGCTGCACCTGGTGACAGTTACTGGCTCAGAATGTGCCCTCCAATTGTAACGGACCAGGATGCCTTGCTTTGCCTGGGCAGCCTCAGAGGACAGTTGGATATTTGCAATCATGGAGGAATGGTCAAAATAATTTATTTTTTTTTCGCTATCTTGGGCTAAAGTTTAGCTTTCAAAGTTAATAGGACCAATAAAAAGGATGCATGGGCAGTGTTTTTCTTATGAGGGGTGTAAACTTGTTTAGCCTAGGTCTGGCAAACCTTGATTTCTCGTCTCACCACTGAACTTTCTAGAGATAAAATGAAGCCAGGAGAAATAATAAGGACTCAGGATTCAGTGGGGCTGTGAAAGAAGAAGCCGTTGAACTTTGAGATTGGCATTGTCTGTGAGGCACATGCTCTGCAGAAGCTGATCCCTCCCACTATCCAAATCAACTGGTTTTCACAATTACTCCATCTCTATCCTGGTCTGTAGCTGTCTCCTTAGCGGGAAATTTGGGTCAAGATTCTTCATGACTTTCCTCTATTAAGTGTAAAATGAATCTGATCCCTCCCACTATCCAAATCAACTGTTCTTCACAATTACTCCAACTCTACTGGTCTGTAGCTGTCTCCTTAGTGGGAAATTTGGGTCAAGATTCTTCATGACTTTCCTCTATTAAGTGTAAAATGAACCAAGGCCTATAATTTTATTCTACTTGGAATGTCTGTCAAATCTTCCTCCATCTCCCTTCCTACTTCTCTTACCCTTTGCAGCCTTAAGCATATGTCTGCAGTTCTGGGATAACTTCAGACTATAGTTTCTTCTCCTCCAATTTTTCCCTTAACATTTCCAGCTTAAACTGTTCCATAAATGACACTTAATACTTTTCCTCAGAGAACCTGAAGTTACTGCAAAGAACTTACCTACAGTCTGAACTTTTTCAAGGCAGGGACTTTACTCTTCATTGTAGCTCCATCTTTGTCTTCACTGTAGGAAAGTGGCTGTCCCCGAGATGAATTTTAGGTTGGTCAGAACTCTGTGAAGTTTTTGAATGGGAAACTGAGGCTCAGGGAGGGGAACAATCTGCCTGAAGCTGCAGAGCTAGTAAGTGTCAGAGTGAGCATTGATCCAGAAAGATCTGTTTTTCACCAAGCACATGAATTCAGCAGCACTCTGCTGTTGTCAGAGATCTGAGACCTTCCAAGTGAAGCTTAAACTGCACTTCCTAGTACTTTTCTGCATTGAATGCCATGTTACATGATGTGATATCTCTTACTGTAAGCATGTCTGGGGGTGGAGGCCTTGGGGTTGTGGGGGCAGTTTGTTGAAGACCAAGAGTATTTTTGGAGAGAAGGTGAAGCTTAAATTAGGTCTTACAGGTTGAAATATAAGATTTGATCAACAGGGGATCAGGGGACATTCTATCACTAAGTGAAGGCACTGAGACAGAAACTAATAGAGCTGTGAATGGTGAACAGATTAGCCTATCTGTGCAAAGATTTCATACAGTCTTTCTTGTTGGAAACAATCTTCTTTTAAAGTGATGGTTTCATTAGTGTCTTGGAAATCAACTCCATGATTTTATGGATAGAAGTGCTAAACATAACAGAGAAACTGGCTGATTTCCACAGAGGGAGAGCAGACAGAAGAAATCTCATTTGGGTATGGCATTCCTTTGCTTCAGAGTTTGAATTGAACCACACTCAGGAGAGACTTCCTGTGGCACAACAGAGACACAGGAGCCAGACTTGTATGTTAACGTGGTTTCAGATTTGTGATAACTTTACCTTCAGATATGTTTTCAACTCCAAGCATAGGAAACTAGAAACATAAAATGGGTTGGGAGAGGTATGAACATACTTACAGAGAGAACTTCTTTTTACTGGCTAATAAAGCCCTTTGTGGCCAAAAGCATGTTGTTGAAAAGGATCTGGCTGATGGCAAATATAAAACAAGAAACACTCAGAACTAGTACCGGAAAATGACTATCAAGTACAAATCAATGTCATAAAATTTAACAGCAACATTTAAAAGGATTAAGCAAGTTGAAAAAATCTGCAAAGAACAAAAAAATTGCTTATTAGAAATATTGGTTTCATATTTGCTTTTTTAAACTTATGAATAAAGAATCAAGGAAAAAATCAAATATATTAGTGTCAAGTTACACTACATGTGAATATACACACAGAGAAAGCAAATAGTTTCAGTGGATTGGGACTTTATATTGAATTTCTGCTTTTGTGACTGTCTTTGGGGATCAGGGTGAATGTTGCATGGGTGCTTCCTGCCCCCCATCTGGCCCCAAACGCTCCCCTTTGTGGGACAATCACTGCCCTGGGATTCCAGCTAGAGACTGTCCAGCTATTTAGCTCTGTCCTCTGCTGAATTTTCAACAGTCAAGTCGGGAGCAGAATGTATGTGAAGACGTAATGCTCAGTCTCCTTCAGGAGGAGGCCCAGCTGACTAGCTGCTTCATCACACAAGTCACTAATATTCTCAGAGACCCTTAGTTTTCAACTCAGATATTGATAACAGGCGGATCTTTGCTAAGAAGACTTTCTTTCCCTTAGGGGCTTTACTGCCGTTGGTTTAGAATTTTTAGGGCCAAGGAGGTTCCACTTGTGGAGAGAGGCCAACTGCCAAGAACGTAGGTTAACCCTCCATGTGACTTTGTCTTTCTAAAGAAGTTGATCTTTTTGTGCTCTTCTTGCCTTTTCTACATCCTCCTTGAAACCATGCTTCTCAGGACATTGATGACATGACTTACTTTGGATTCTTGACCTAAACCTGGGCAGTCTTTTGTGCCCGTGTCTTCATGTAGCAATCAGTTTATACCCAAATGGACTGGATAGCCTTGCCTGGCCTCAGAAACCAGTGAGGTCATGTCTTGCCCTGACAGGGTACAGGGCTCCCCCAAACCGTGAAGACTGAGACTAGGTGATGGCTGTCTATGCTTTGGATTTGGTTGTCATTTCCGTGCCTCTCAATGATGTTATTTAAGTGAAGAAGCTGAAAGTAGGATCTGGCATAGTGATTCTTTCCCTCCTTCCTAAAGAACTACTATGGCCTACACAGTGCCACCTGTCAAACAGCATGCCCAGTGGTGGGCGCGGGTGTTATGGAGTTCACAGTAGAGACACAAAAGGAACAAGAGAGTTGTGACCCCCTTTCCCCTACTGGGACCTTTAACACCTTGACAATAGGTTTGCATCTTGCTCAAGACTCAGTCTTCAGCACCCACGCATCTTGTCCATAGCAGGCCTTCAATAAATCTTTATTGCATACAGAGATTAAAAAGGTAGAAGTATTATTTTTTTTAAAGATTTATTTTTTTATTTATACATACAAGCTGGGGTATAGGCCAGAGGCGTGGGGCGGCGAGAGGGTTCACCAGAGCCAGAGCGGGGAGCAGAACAGGCAGATCAGAAATACACTGCTGAGGGGAGCAGCGGGCGAGGCAGGAGAGGTCTGCCGCGCCATGTGGGACTCTCCCTGGCTGGGCGTCGAACTCGCGTCGCCGTTGCCGACCGCTTAACTGCTGCTCCACCGGGGAGGCCAATTGGAAGTATTATTCTAGTGATTATGCTCTGGGCAGTTTTGGGGGGGACAGTGCTTTTAATTATGCAGCAATTACATTGCCCTTCAGTCTTGGGCCTTAAGCCTGGAATGACTCTGTTTTCTTGAATCTCAGTTAACAGCTGAAAGAACTAGCTACTGCATAGCAGCTGGCTTGTTGTGTTTCTTCCAGTGCACATGTCTTGTGTCCTTTAATAGGTCGCTGTCCTGTTCCCCTATCCCTGTGTAACTTTACCGTATGACTTGTCAGAATCTTCACACAGTCTTGAACTATGGGAATTGGACCCTGGGCCTCAGTCCTCGTAGTTGAGTGTTGAGGTGACTCTGCTGGAAGATGCTTGCCCAGGTGGCCAGTCTCCCATGATGCAGTGCTCTGCCCCCTTGCTATCTCCTTTACCTGTGGCTGACCACTGCCCTCTCCTATAGTTTTGTCTCTGCCTGTTACCCATGGCTGGGGAATTCCTTCCATGGTTGCTTTGGCCTCCACATCTTGGCTTCTCTTGTCAGGCCCACCCTACTGCTGGTGGCATCTTACTTCCGCAGATTTCCTAGGCTGCTCTGTTTCCCTTTTAATATAGCTACCATATCCTCAACGAGAAGTTTCTCTGTCCTTTTTTGTTCAAGTTGATTTTACTGTTGAATCTGGATTACTAAGAAATACTGTTTTATTAAAGACTGATCCTAAATTTGGGCAGGAGTTCCAGTTTTCAGAAGTTTAAGGTTGTATTTAGGATTGTGCTTCTCTCTGCAGGACCTGGGTCCTTGGATATGGACTCATACGGTCTGGTCTGCGATTTGTATGAGAGAGAGGCACCCTTTTTAGTGCTTTTTGAAAAGCATGTCACTAAATAGAAAAAAAGAAGCAGGGTAGCTAGGAATAAGTTACAACTTTTTATCCTCCAGTAAAATGAAGAAACATATCATGTTTAGATGGTCTGTCTTTCCCATATGATATTTTTCTGGCTTTCATTGTTGGCCTCCTAGTGAACTTGAGGTTAGAATAAAAAAAAATGATCACCAGCATAACTGGATAAAACTTCTTAGCTGAAAAAAAGCAGGAGTTTTAAAAGAATAATGTAGTTCATCTGTCTGATGAACAGATCTGTGAGTGATTGCATTTGGGTATTATATACTGTGTGTTTATGAAAAGAAAAACAAAAAAAAAAAGAACTGGTATAGGACTTTTAATACTTGTAGTATTAGGGAAAAATTCATGTTTATATCATTTACACTTGGAAATAAAATAATTGATTTGGTTCAATATAACCATTGCCACATTCTTCCTAACCTTACATTTGTGTTAAATAGTAGTATTTAAACTCGCAACTGATTTTTTAGCCTTGCTTTTCTGTAGTGGGATTTTTGCTCCTAATGATTTCCTTTATGTGCCCTTTAACCAGAGATTTGAAGAAGGGATGGAATTTAGTTGCTCTATTTGTATTTTATTCATTCACTTTTGTGTCTATGGCAAAAAGGTATATTTTGAATAAATTTTGGAGTAACTTATAGCTACTGCTAATCTTGACAAAATATATACATATATATATCTACAATAGCATGCATTTGTTTTATGGAGTATGCCCACAGGAAGGACCCATGCTTTTATGTGGGAGGGTTGTTAAGGGCCTCTCTCCTCTTCTTTAAACTTCTTTGCTATATTCACAATCTTGAATTGGGGTTTCCTATTCTGCATTGAAAGCTTATTAGGATATCTGAAGCTGCATATTTCCAGAATGTGCTTCATTTCTTGTCATTTACATCTGGCTGTGACCACAAAACATGGAGTGCATTTTTGTGTTAAAGAGGGAAAGCTTGGTTGATGGGAGAATTGCTTTATAGGCCCTCTGAAAGTAAATCTGCTTAATGCTCTCGGGGTCTTCACGGCTGTGGTGGAAGTAATGCTGACCATGCTGCAGAGGAAGGTTAATCTGGCCACTGCTGCTGACCTTCCTGCCGGAGCACCTGTGCAGCTTTACGGCCGTGGAGACTTTTGCAAGCAGAAGCCACCCTGTTAAACCTCAATATACCGATGAGCATTTCTTTGGTGCATGAGTTTGAGAGCACTTTAATAATTTAAAAAACTCAAGCAAAACACTGATCTGGTCAGATGAAAAATGGATACTTCTGTGGTCTGGGGGAGGGCAGTAAAACTACAGAGCCTGGCGCTTCCAGTTATGGAGTCCAAGGCAGACTTTTGCCCTACCGGATATAGGGCAGATAGCAAAGTAGCCAAATAGCTGGCAATATAGTTAAGACTGATTGTGGATCTGTTTGGTGACATGTGTAAGGATTGGGTAAAGGCATAGTGGCATTGCTTGGAAGACTTCACTGTTAAAATTAAGTTCCCAGAAGGCTGGAAAATGTCCTTTGGTTGGTATTCTGGCTTAGCACTTTTGCCTGTAAATGAGGTGTTAAGTGGGTTTATTTTGGTTCTTGGTGGGACACTGAAAAATATAATAAGTCAAATATGGACTAATTTGTTTTAGATCCTTTCCACAGTTTTGGGAGCTGATGGTGTAAGAAATGGATGCTGGATAATGAAGTGTGCCCTAAACTGACCCCTGCCACCCCAGGTGCATAATATTAAAAAAAAATCATAGACACAGACCTGAAGTAAGAGCAGTTTCTAGGAATGTGTTGTGCCAAAAGCCACTTTTTGTTTGGAGAGTCCTGATTTCCATGATCAGGTGGCATATACACAGCAACTTCATTCAGCAGTTTGAATTTCACATGACCTTATTGGGTGGCATTACTCTGGGGTGACCATTGTTGATTTAACCACATTTAAAGTGGAATGTGCTACTTCAGACACTGGGGATCTCTGCTGTGGATGATGGGGGAGTCATGGGTACAGCTCTTTTCTATCCTTTCAGGGAAGTGCAACATTGGGTTTGGTACCTACCAGGGCAGTGGAAGAGATTCTGAACACAACTTAAGTGGGCTGAGAAAAGACTGAACACAAACATTCCCATCTTATGCTCGGCTCCTTCCTGCACTGTGGAAGGGGCGGGAGTCAGCCGCCTCAAACTGAGTGCTGAATTTTGTGACACCAGTGAAGTGCTGGAGGGAAGATTGAATATGGACCTGGGATAATCTGAGGGAAAGAACTCATCTGGACTTAATGCAGTAAAGAGTTTGTCTAGGAAGGAAAAGGATGGGAAGAAACTTATTTTGATTCAGTAGCAGGATAAAATATGCAGGTACAGCAACAGGGGAGGGCAAGGAAGTAGGTGGCTGGAGGTGATATCTTAAGATTATTAGGACATCCTGTTGGTATCTAAATAAGGTCCTTGTCTGCTGAACATAGTAACATTATTTTGTTGTAGTTACGTGGGTTTATGGTACTGTATATGATTTAGGGGAATAGGCTCACACCTCCTCAGATGTATGTTACCACACCACACCTACCACCAAAGCACCCTTAATAATGCTTTACCATATTTTTACAATATATTACATTTCCTTGATTAGATCTTTTTCAGGGCAAAAAAATATTTCTGCTACTTAGTGATTTTTGTTTCAACATTTATACTGAAACTCACAAAGAAAAAACTCAAGGAAAAAAAGGTTTATTGTATGACAATTTTGTTGTTATGTAAACGAAAGTGTCTTCCAAGACCCAAGAATTCTTTTTCTTCAGTCTCTCTTCTCTTAACTCTCTTTTCAAGGGGTCATGTTCTTAAGCCCTCACTCTTCTCTTCCCCATCACAGCCTACTCCCTGAAAAGGGATTCTTACCATCCACTCAAAATGTGAATAAGTTTTAACAAAGACCAGTTGTCCCAGAAACTAGGTTTCTCATGGAAGAATAACAAGCCTTGTCATGTGGCTTGTTATTGGCCACATATTTCACTCATTGGGAATCTGGGGAGAAAGGGATGTTGATGGGTGAGGGCACTTTTCCAGACCTTAGTCTGGAACATCCCAAGTAAAAGAACTCCTTATCTGTACTTCCTGCTTCTGATCATTCCATGTCGCCTCCAGGGGCAGCAGCGCTGAGAGCAGTGCAGGATGAGAGCGATGACTCAAAGTACTTACAGAGCAATGACAAGCCTAAGAGGGGAAGTCATGTGCAGCCC
Source organism: Scalopus aquaticus (assembly GCA_004024925.1). Lineage (NCBI taxonomy): Eukaryota > Metazoa > Chordata > Mammalia > Eulipotyphla > Talpidae > Scalopus > Scalopus aquaticus. Next base: position 28,474 of record PVIJ01006368.1, on the reverse strand, counting down.
CCGGCCAAAGGCAGCCTCATATTTATTAGCATGAAGTACAAAGGTGGGACAGGTACACAGAGGTGTACATGTGTGGGGGAAGCAGTTATGGGGGCTATAAGCTAGGGCGGAATGGCCAGGGGCTATTGCCTGGGGGTCTTCATGTTTCCTACTAGTCAAAGCATATTTTTCTCTATTCTTGCCTTACCTTCTGCTAATCTTTTCAACTAAGGTATTTTAGCTCATCTTACTAATCTGGTCATAATATCTGCCTGCTGTTTTCAGCAGATACTAGTTTCCCAGTATGTTCCTCATACCAAGACTTTTGTCTTTGGTGGAGACACCCCCACACTCCCATACCTAGCTGACAAGCAGGAACTCTGGTCACCAAGACAATATCCCTGAGAATAAGTAGTACTGGGGGCCCCACAGTTCCAGGTATCAGACCGCTGTTATCACGGATTTATCCTCCCTTTTTTTCTTCCATTGCTGAGACTTTGAATTTGTGAGCAAAATCCATTTCCTTCCAAAGCTGGAAGAATCATAAGCTTCTTTGGAACCCTTTCACTGAAAACTGTTTCTGTTCACAGGCCAGGTTCAGGCATGAGATGGCTAGGCCCTTTCAGGTACAACAGTCTTGTGATGAACAACTTCCAATGGACATGAAATCATGAACAAATTAATCAAAACACTTCAAGAACTCAGTGAAGAGCTAAGGAATAAGACATGGTTCATGTCTATAAGGGTTTAACTTTTCCGATTGATACCGAAAGCCGGCCGCAGTTTCCCTCGGCCAATAAAAGGAAACAGAGTTTGAGGAAAAGGAAAGTGAATTAATTTGTTGACAAATGAGGAGGGTGGCAGACTCGTGTCTAAAAGACCACCGACCTGCTCTCTGGGAGGCTGCAGGGTTATTTATACAAAGGCAAAAAAAGTGGAATTGGGCAAGGGCCTGGGAAGGGAAGGGGGGAAGTGGTCCAGCATGGCGCCTGGTGGGCTCCAGCTTGCTCTTTTCAACAACTGCTGTTTTAGCTCCCTTTTACTTGAAATGCAAGAAGACAAACCTGTCAAACAAGGGGGGAATTACAAAGGATTGGGGAACACAAACTCCTTAATGCTTATCTGAGGGACCGGTCATAAATAAGACAAACTGGTCAAACACAAACCTGTTAATGCTTATCTGGGGAACCAGTAATTGCTAACTGCATCAAGATCTTCAGATTTCAGATAGAAACCAGCATCCCAGGCCTTTCTTGGGGGTCTTGGTGGTGGCTCCCCATCATGCTTGAGTCCCTTCTCATGACCCTCTCTTATTTGGCTGTTCAATCTTTTTTAGAACAGATCCAGCCCTGAAAGATTTTCTCCTCAAATATTGAACAGATAATCTGCTTCCTTATAAATTCCCCCCATGGTAGGAATAAATCCCTTTCCATTATCAAAGTTTTTCAGGGTTAAAGGAGAATGTGGAAGCCCCATTATAGAAAGGGACTCAGCAGAGCCTTAATCATGGGCTTGGCTGCCACAGAAACCTGAATTTCTGGGATAGGACGGGGCAGGATTCCAGGACAGGTACTGCAGGGTCCCCATGTACTAACTGGTACCTCTGCACCTGTCCCAGGTGTGGTGTTGTCCAAGGTTCTTAGGAGGAGTGAGTTACCTAAGAAGAGAGATGGAAGAGTAGAAGAGTTCGGTTGGCTCTGAGATTTCTTAGTGTGTCTATGATTGTAACTTGGACTGGGAGGGGGAAAATACTATCTCTTTAGGTTGAAGATATTTTGGTAGCCTTTGGGTGAGTACTCAATCTTATAAGCCAAGTTGGGGCTTATGTCAGGAACTTGATCCTGACCATCAACAATGAGATTCAACATTGAATTTCTAGACCTGCTCTGCTCTCTGTGTTAGGTTGTAGACACTCAGAAGAGAGTTTATAAAAGTAGCATCGGATTTTTAAAAAATTCCCCAGGCTTTTGACCCTTTAAATACCAAATGTAATTGCACATGAATAAGTAGCCCAATTCAGATGTCATCTACAGGAAGAAAGCAGAATTTATGTCCTACTTTGATTCCCATGCTAAGTGACTGGCCATTCTTTGTCTTCAATTATTTGTCAACAGGTGCCAAATATATTTGGTTCAAAGTTAGAAAGTATTTTCTAGTTTCTCCTCTCACAGGTTATTACTGCTTGGTTTTGATGTGATACTAAGGAGGAAAGAGGGATTAAGAAGTGTGTATATTTTCTAGATCAACCCTGCTGAATGGAAGGGCCCATTGATGGTCCAACTCACCCCTAACATACCTGGCATTTCTGGAGAACTCATTTCTACAGTTGATTTCAAGTTTATGTCCTGGTTAGAGTTCAAAGATAGTGACATCTATTAAATTAGTGGGTTTTTGGAGTCCACATGCCCAGGAGTGTATTCTGAAAAATGACTGATCCGGGTTTATCCTGTTCCCTAGGTGCTCTGTCCTAGGATAATCTCATCTGAGAGCTAGCTGAAAAGGAACTTCCATGAGGGACTGTGTCTTCTTTGGGAACCATGGTCTCTCCCTCTCTCCTCTTTCTATTTAACTCTTGTGCAGTAGTCTGCTTCCCCCTTTTCTTCAGTCACTCCAGGTCTTGAGTTTGGGAAAGGAGCATTATCATTCATTCATTCATTACCTTTTGGTTTCCTGTCTCAGAGGAAATTCCCTATTATATAAAGACAAGTCCAGAATTGCACTTCCTTCACCCTGAAGAGGTCCTTTGATCATCTCTTTCCAGTCTTGATTTGGGAGTTATAGCTAAAAATTCTTTCACGCAATCCTGTAAAGGTCAGGAGATTTGAGTTTGGTCTGAGCTGGGCCTGCATGTCTTCCTTCTGTGGGGACCCCATGCAGCTGCTGAAGATTTGCTCTCCCTTTGTTTTTTCCCCTCTCTTCATTGCTCCTCTCCTCCCTGCCTCCTATGCTAGCGTATGATTTGGACAAATCGATGGATTTTATATTTCAGCCAATTGTAATACACTTACCACAATTTGTACTTCCACTGAATGTCACCAAATTCATGCTGAATATTTTGGTTCTAGAGTCCACCTCTGGATAGCTACTCTATAATGATCCCTGGGTTGAGCACTATTCTGGCTGGACTGCAGTCCAACAGGGAGCAGGGTTCTGAGTAAAAGATGAGTGCCTTGTCGTACCTTCTTCTCAGAGATTGGCTCTACCCTAGGTAATGAGCTATATAAATGTCCATTTCCTATCCTTTCTATAGTCTCTGTGACTGTCAACATTTCCTCTTCTCCAAGAGGATCCATAGTAGTGATCCATAGTAGACTTCTCCCTAGAAATTCTAAAGCTGACCTCTTGACTACTCCTCTTTGATACAATTCTTGTGTTTCTGCTCCTCTTCCTTTCTTTTCCTTTTTTTTTTTTTTCTGTTGCTCTCAATGCAACATCGTTTCTGTTCTTGGTGGTTGAAGGATGGATATCTTCTCTTTCCTGATGCTGCTAATAGATCTGCTATGAAACCTTACAACTTGAATGAGGGACAAATCTTCCTGTACCTGGTAACTCAGTTTACAGTCACTGTCTGTCTCTGAGACAAACTGACCTATGCTTTCTTTTTGTCTCTGTCAATTGGACCACTGTCTCAGTCTAGATTTCTTTTGCAGTTGAAAACTGCCAATCACTAGGCAGAAGCTCAAGGAGGCAGACAACTGGGGAAAAGGCACTAGTTCCCTCTAGCTGGTGTTAATAGTAAAGCAGTTGGGTTACAAAAAGACAGTCTTTAGTCCTAGTATACTCTATGGAGAGTGTAATGGGCAATTGCTCAGCAAATCTTAGATCACCTTTAGCTATTGATGCTTTTGTAGATTTTTCTTTTAAGTTTGATCTTAATGATACCATCAAGTTACTTTGCCTTAAAAGTAATGATTTGATATTGATCTTGTAAGAAAGGAAGCAGGAAGCCCTTATTGCTGTTTTGAGTTCTGCTGATAATTTAGGTGCCGAAAGAATTGTAGCCTCCTCCTTGCCCCCATCCCAGTGGTCTAGGGATGTTTGGATGATGGGGGTGGGATGATAACATACATCCGAGGAGGTGTGGACATATTCCTTAAATCATATACAGTGTTGTAAACCAATGTTACCTCAATAAAGAAAAAAAATAAAAACAATTTCAGTCCCAGTTCTGAACATTTGGGCACCTATTCTTGTCATCTGTTGGAATGCCCAGATTTATCGTGCCTTACATCTTTTATCCTTCAGAGGCTGACCTTATGATCTAATCCTGATTCTTTTCTATAAAATAGAAAGATTAGATCCAAGGCTGATATAACTCAGATTATATTTGAGTTGCTGGGCCATATGTCCGAGTCTACAGGTGACTCTGAGTACTAAACCTCAGGGTTTCTTCCCATTTGTGGGCCACATTTTCCCTTTTGCTGACCATTTCACCCCACTTACTCTCTTGGTGGAAGCAAGAAGAACATTTATGAAATGTTTTCTTTTTAGACTGATATGCATGTATCAAATGAATAATGAAGAGGCAACTCCCAGTTTCCCAGAATGCACAGCCCTCACCAATGAGGGGATTCCTGGGTGTTGAGGACATGAAGGCCATCAGTGATGTGCTTTCTGTCAGTGGAATTCTCTGCTTGCCCTTATAATGGCATCCTTCCATCTCTGCACTGTAGAAGGTTCCATGGACTTAAAAAAGGAGCCTATGATCTGAAATCCAGATTTTTTTCATATTCTTTTGACTTAGAAATATTGTGGCTGAGATATGAAGGGATTTCAACCTTAGTATGGTTGGTTTGGCCACTTGATGTGGAGGAGGATATTGTTCTATGACAAGTGGAGTGGAAGGTTAGACAATCAGGTCTTCATGCTCTGATGAGTACTTCTATCTTAAGAGCTACCTTGGGGAGCTTCATCCAAAGAGGATCAGTGCTCACAGTGGTTATTTAATGTCACTGGCCTCCTGTTTTCCTGCCTTCCTGGTAATGATCATGTCTTGATCTTGAAAGGTCCTGATTCTGGTCCATCTGCTCTGTCACTTGATGGAGTTGATTACAAAGCCCTTACTGACTAGGAGCCGAGGAATGCCTTCACATTAAAAAAAAAAAAAAACAAAAAACAAAAAAGCACAAAACCAGTCAGGCCTGTAGGAAGGGGGTTCCTGCCCAGTGTGATCAGTCAGAGTCAGAGCAGTGTTTCACAGTTGCTCTTATCTCGATGTCTTCCTCTTCCTTGTGGGGCTCACTGGCTTAATGGTAGTTTGTGGTGGAACCTTCCTCTTTTCAGGAAGAAAGTACTTGGTAGTTGCCTCGTAAAGCAAGTTAATATATTCTAGGACCTACCTCCTTTAGTCATCTGGTCACAACTGACCTATAATGTATCACTGGGTCTTTGTCTCTTGGAATGTAACTAGAAAGGATTTGCAGAGGCCATAACTTGAGAAGTAGTAACAGTCAGAAAAGCAAATTCCCCTTCCCTTCTTGTCTTGAGTTCTGCCTATATTTATTCTCCATTCTCTAGAGAACCAAAACTGGAACCACTTTTTTTTTTTTTTTTTTTTTGGTTTCTGGGTTCCTAAAGAAAGGAAGGACCAATGTGCATTTTTTGATATAACAACTCAAATTAGTGAGTGACTCCTGTTTATAAATCATGATGCTAAAGAGTTATGACATGGAAATTTCAACATCGGTCTCCCTACTCTTTGCATGATGTGAGGAATTTGGACTCTCATCCCTTTCCCTCCTTGCCTCTATCCTCCAACAGAAGAGTATCTTCACCTCAGAGAGCTCAGAAGACTCATATGGTCATTATATTTCTTCCTCGATCTCAACAGCTTTGGGTTTCTTGTAGTTGCCTTTTATGTGCCCCAAGGATAGAATTTCCAAATTGGAGACATGAGAATGTCAATCAATAGGGGAAAAGTAGTTGTTTTTATCTGGTACTTTTTATGAGCATTTCCTAAGAGTCAATGAAAAAAAAAATACCAAAGAAGAGGGGTAGGCTCTATCAAACCATTGCTCATCTTCTTTCTCTTGATAACCTTGCTCCATTTTTCTTATAATGATAAAAATAAGAAACTGGAAGGATCCCAACAGAGTGAGATAGTCATGATACATTTGTGAAATTTCTCCTAATTAGAGTTATCTGAGCATAAAGTCCATAGTCACAAATGAACCCTAGTACCTGACATGAAAAGAGAATTAAGTGAATTTTCAGGCAGGGGGACTACCCCAACTGTTAACTGACTTTAACATTGAAGGAAACCCAATTTGAGATTCTGGCTCTTAGGTCATAAATGTCCATAAAATCAGGAGCCAAGAGACCATTGGGAAGGGTTCCCTGCTGTTCTCGAATCCTCTCCTCTTGGCTTTCAGCAACAGCAACAGCTTTCTCCTCTCTCTGAATTGAGGTGGGGGTGGTGTCTATGACCCTGAAAGGATATGCTTCTCTACATAGTAATGTGAACGCTGTATCTTTTACCTCCTTTTATGCCAGATGTACAGTGGCCTGGATATAGAGGTGTTTCACTATTAGTTTGGTTGGTGGAACCATTTGACATGGGGCAAAGTTGTTATTCTTTGGGATGGCTAATGAGTCAGATCTCCATCCTCTGATAGAGTCCCCTATCCCTAAGAGCTACCTGGGAAGATTCACAAAGACACCAGCAGTGATCATTCTGTGGCATCTGCTTCCTGGTAATTATCAGGTCTTGATCTGGATGGGTCATTTTGTTTCTGGTCCATCTGATCTGTCACTTGATGGAGTGGGTTACAGAGCAGTCCGAGTGTTTACTGACAAGGAACTGAGAGGGCTCCGGGAATGCCTTTTCTGCAGAAAACCATTGCCAGTCCTATAGGAGGGACTGCTGTCAGAGCCAGAGTGGTGGTTTCACTGGTGCTCTTACCTCGATGTCTTCCTCTTCCTTGTGGGGCTCACTGATATTTAGGCAGTTGTGGTGCAACCTCCTTACTTCCAGGAAGAAAATGTATGGTAGTTCCCTTATAAAGTAATTTGATATGTTCTAGGCAACACCCCCTTTCATCATCTGGTCTCAACTGGTCTATGATGTATCACTGGGTCTTTTCCTCTTGGAATATAGCTAGAAAGGATTTGCAGAGGCCATAATCTGAGGAGCAGTAATAGTCAGAAAAATGAATTCTTTCCAAATCCAGAAGATTTGGATCCTGGGTATGTGCTGAATTCCCTAGAGACCCCAGTTATATTCTTCCTCTTTCCAAATTTCTGCGGAAAGGAATAACTTGTCTTTAAGCTCTATATGCCTCCATGCACTGTTCCATATCTTTTGAATGCCTGTTATGTTGTAGGTATTATGCTAGGTCATTTCACTTGTGGACTTTTTCCTTTGGTGATCTTTCTCATGCCTTAGAATTTCAGGAATTGTTGAGGAGATATGGGGCATTCTCTTCCATTCCCTGTCTTCAGCCTTCCACTTTGGGAGTGCCTACCCTAGGATCCTGGAACACTCTTTGGCAAGCCTGGCATCACCATTGCCCTTCCACTAATGCCAAAGAAGGATTCAATAGGAACAATTCATTATGCTTCATTCTGGTCTAAAGACTTCCTCCTCCTCATCTCTCCCTTCTTCAACCATCAATTGAAGATCACTTATTTTAATTCAGACATTTTCACTATTCCTTAGCAGTGCTCTAGCTCTCTATCCTGTTATTTTTATAGGTTACTTGTACTCCTGTGCCCTTGGGTTCCTTTTTATTGACCACAGTCTCACTTTTTGTCTTGCCTGTCCTCTCTTATTACACTTACCCTGCGATAACCTCCCAGGCACCTGCTCACAAACTAGAGTCTTCAGTGAAGTCCTTTGTCCCAAGAGCATATTGATTACATGGACTTAGAAGGTCAATGCATCATATCCATCCCTCCTCTATAGTAATCCCTATAAAAGTCCCTATAAAAGAAGTTCTAATCAGGAAACTTGGAACTGCCAGAGCCTGACCGTGACATTCACAATGGCACCGAACTTCACAATGGCAACTATCACCACTAGCTAGCATCCACCAGTGAGCACCCACCCTCAAAGAGAAACCCTTTTTTTGGCTCTCAAGTCCCATTTCAATCTTCAGGGTTTCCTATCAATGGGTGGGTCTTGAGTTTACCCTTTAAAAAATGAAGAACTGAACTTAGATTATAGTTTACTTCCCTGTTTGCTTCCCAGGTGGCCCCTAGCAGTGACTGACATTAAGTAAGGAGCGATAGAAACACCTTTCTTTCTGATTAGAACACAATACTGTGCTGGCCGTGAACGTCAGGCATAAACCCTTGGTGGTGCTCAGTGTTGGAAGAGAAGAGGAGCACGGTCTATAGGCTTCGTAGGCGCTGTAAAATTCTCATGCACACTTAGAGTCTTTGTGAAGGAAAATAAGTGTCATCATGTGGCCATATTCATCCTGCTATAATGCCATGATCTTCCCACTTCACCCTTTTCTTGGAAAGCTTGATCCAGCTCTTTGGTCCACTGGTGTCTTAACTACCTCTTCTTGGCTTGTGGCTTAGCTTATTTCACAGAAACATTTTTCCGAGGCTCATCCCCTTGGCAAAGGTCTGTAGGCAGTGACACGAATGGCTTCTGGGAAGTCTCCTCAGATGAGGGTCCACTTGTCCCTGTAGCTGGTGTGTTCTTGACTTTCGGACAATTGGTTCAGGTGATTTTTGATTGCCAAAGTTTAGCAGTCTCAACGGGAGCAAAATGAGGGGAAATTCTCAAAGTGCATACCATTCTCAAGTTAATTTGGACTTACATGAAGTTCACTGTCCTCATTGATTGGTGGATCCTGAGAAGTCTTTTGGCTCCAATGGATAAAAACTAAATTTCTTATGTTTGGGGCAAGTTCTCTTCTACCAATGGGAAATCTTTCCTGGAGAATTCTTTCATATTCTGAACTACTGCTGAATGAATATATACATGAATAACTTTCTAGCATTAAAAGAGATCTTTGACTTCATGTCTCCACCTTCTGACGAATTCTTTAAGCCACATGCTGTGTGTCCTGATTCACATGCTCTTCCCATTCACTTTTGTCTCCCAGGATCTTAGAGTCTCCAAGTTTTACTCCTCTTTTCTGTCACAAATCCTTCAAAGGCTGTATTTTTTTTTAAAAAAATCCTTATTGTGTCAACACAGCAAATATTTTATAAGTGAAAAAATATAAATCCAACAAGCCCAGAAATCTTTCTTTTCCATGCTCTCTTCCTGTTTAGTTTATAAGTGCATGAGATACTTATGTAGTTTCTTGCTGAATCGAAATTTTTATAGTCCTATATAATCTGCTGTACCTGGGATAAATTTTGAGGGGAACTGAGGTGCTGTCAATACTGATGATTAACATATAGTCCTCTGCTTATGGTCACTTGTGTGGGGGGTATTTTTAATAGGGCTGGACGTGATGCTTGCCTCTTAAAACTCGGTCTTTGGACATCAGTATTGTTGCTCTGGTGCTGACTGCCACCTTTACATATCGCTGAGATGGGGTTTGTCTTAAGCTTTACTAAATGGTCTCTCTCAGGGAGAATAAGTCTCTTATGGGGTGAAGAGTCTTCCTTTTCCTTTTATGAGCTCTGCAAACCCTTTCTAATTATATTCTAAGAGAAAATGTCCCAGAGAGCATATTCCACAGGAGTCCAGAATAATGGTGGCTAAGAGGGAAATAGGATCACATATATTTATACAGATTTATTCAGCCACTACTCTAGAGGTTATAGCTAGGAGACGGTGAGTGCCAGTGAGGTGGAGTCCAAATATGAATAAGAAGTTGTCCTGCAGTCAAGAGCTTACAAATTACATTAAAGTTTTCAGGAACGTTGGCTTCTGGGACACTACTTTCTTCCAGATGCTCTCTCAGGTCCTCCTGTCTGATCAGTACCTTCACAGATCTATTCACAGTTCTCTTTTCACTCTGTACACTCCTTCTGGGTTGCCTTAGGCATAACTGTGATGGTTTCTACATACCTTCTGCTCTGCACCCTCAGGTCTATTTCTTGAGATTGGGGTGTAGCATTTATTTTTTTATGTTTAAAATGTAAAGACATGTTTTTAACAGTAAGACTAAAACATCATTGTGGAAAGGTCAGAAAATGCAGACTAAAAAAAGAATACTGATGTGGAATCAGCCGCTGCTACCATCCATCTGTGCACATCCTTCTAAACCCTTCTCTTTCATGAGGTTTCACCAGATTTTTAGTGCACATAAACATACTTTTTATTTTTTTAGAATATCATCACAATCATTTATCTAACCATTGTTATTCTCCGTGGAAGATTTTTCTTAAGCATGTCATCTAAACCATCTACATCGAATATCTTGCCCCATTCACCCTCTGCTCAACACTAAATACTTGTTATTATGAGTGACATCACCATCTGATAAGTTTATTAACTCTAGGAAACTAAGTCTGTTCTTAGAATTACCTTAACAACCTCTGTTTCAAAATTAATGTGACTATTAAGTTTTGTCAATTCAATGTCCCAGACAAGTCTGGAATTTACTCCGCAACTCACTGCCTTTGCCTTATTTTATGCCTTCGCTAAATTATACCTGGTTGACGTTGAGTCCCACCTCCACTCAAATGGTCAGTCTGAAACACGTGCTCACGGTGATTTTTCTAAAGTGCAAATATAATCCAGCCATTCCTTTGACTTATAACCTTTCACTGGCTCCCCATTGCTTACTGGATGAAGCTCCAGACTCCTTAACAAGGCCTTAAAGAGGCAACTCCTACGTAGCTCTCATTTTTTATCTCTTGTCCAATCATTTCCCTTTCCATAAACTTTGGATCGACATTTATTACACAATTTCTCCAACTTTTTTGGTCTTCTGTTCTCTTTCATCAGGATGCTCTCTTTTCCCATGCTAGGCTAACTTCCACTTGTCCTTCTGTGGTCTCTACCCCTTAGCCAACCACCTAGGACTCCTTTTGGTCCATTCTGTATCTCACCATTTTCTTGGGCATTGACTTTGGAGCCCATTCTCCTGGAGATCAGAAAGAGACTTAGAGAGGTAGTGACACACCTAGTGAGAGTAAGGGAAACTGCATAGGTTATCCCAGTCACTACTGGCAAAAGCAGGAGGCTCTCATGCAGAAAAACACATGGGTCCTACGTGACCAGAATGAAGAAAATGAATGGCCACCACCCCCTGTCCCAGGTTCCCGTAGACTGTACATTGGATTTTATGACTTCTTTAAAAAAAAGCCATCACCTTGCTCCATAAAGGATTTAAAGTGTTAGACAGAGGGGAGAGAAAATAGAATTAGACATGTGAAATAAAAAGGCTATGTAAAGAAACCATGCCAAAGGGCAAAGAAAGGTCATGGTAACCTGAATCCAAGAGATATTGCTATACAAAATGAATATTGCTCTTCATTATGCATTTGCTAAAGGGGAGCTACATAGCTCCTAGCTCCCACTGAGAAGAGGGAAATATGTTCACCACCACAGACCTGTAATGAAGAAGCACGCTAGTCATTCCTGGGACTGAAACCCACAAGGCATTTCTATTGGTCCTGTCTTCACAGAAACTTTAGGTTCTTTTCCCCTTTAGGACTGTCTGTGTAATTAATATTAACCCATTTTTATATATGCCAGTTATATAGAGCTGGTTCTCGAAGAGGTGACATTGGAGATACTTGTTCTGGGTCTTCAAACCTTTAGGGTGCTTGGATGATTTGTTCCTTATTGATTGGATGGTTTTTCTCAGGCCCTGCAATCTCTGGTGCCTACATTTAAAGTTATTCTGGGACCTATATTCTCTCCGGGCTTAACATGTCCCAGATTGTGTCCTCTCACCCCACAGTCTGAGTTCTCTTCCCTGAAATCTGGCTTCTATCATCTTTCATGGGTCACAGAAGCCTGTGCCAAACTTAGAGTAAATTTCCTGCTTGTGCCAGTGACTGTGGCATATGGCACAGGTGGCATTTAGCGGTGCATATGCGGACAGAATGCCTCTGAGTGGTGTTTTGTCTGAGTCGCCCCGCAGAGATGTCTCTTTCCATTTGCTAACTTCTTCCTAACCTTCTCATGGTTCAAAGGTAGTGGGCATGGTGTGAAAACATACATTTTTAGAGGTTTGAACCTATGCTCCTCAGCAGATTTAATGATGTACACCCACAATAAACATAAACACAATTAAAACACAATTAAACAATAAACATAAATAATAATATAAAATAATAATAAAAAATAAACATAAATAAACTTCAGTAAACGTAATTGGGAAAAAAATATAGAAACCAACCCTCTCCCTTGCCCCCCACTAAAGGCAGTTCTGATCGATTTGTGGGATGTTTCCTTTTGGGCTTGTATGCATCCTTAATGATTAGAAAGGAAATCACAATTCTTGGGATTCCAGACCCAGGATGTGAATCTGCTGGCCCTTAAGACAAGGTAGACTGGTTCTTACTGGTGGGTGACCCAAACATTGGAGGAAACTTACTGGGGCCTCCTGCTGATAGATCTCCCCTGCTTGCTCCGCAGAGGATGCCTCCACCTGTGTGAAGGGTTTCTTCTTGCTCCTGGGGACTTTGTTTCTTGCCCACAGAGTAGGCGGGCCCCTTAGCAGTGGGAATGGAGATGGTGACTCTGGTTCTTAAAAAGAAGAAACTTGGCTTCTCTCCAGGATGATCTGGTCTTTTCACCTTTTATGAGGATGGTGGTTGTTCTGAATGGAGATATTTCAATCCTGGCATGACTGGTGTGGCTGTTGGATATTGGTGGGGGTGTTGTCGGGACTAGAGCAGCTAGGTGGTGAGAGTCGCCCTCCATTTCAGAGTGCCTCTCGCTTAGGCTGCAGTATATTGGCTCAGCATGTGGCGGAGACAATTCCTGAAGGCTCTCCTGGGAACTGGCCTCTTGGATGGAGATGTTCTACTTGTCTTCACCCGGCTCTTGGCCTTGATGGTGCCCTTTATCCTGACACATTCCAAACTGGTATCTTACATAGCCCCGCATGTCCTCACCTTGTGGTGTGTGCACCAGAGGGCTGGACTATTAAATTGGAGGGCAGAGCCCTACAGGTCCTACTGAGGATCACTTGTCACTGGGGATTGGACAGCTAGAGGTCCTGGGCCCCCATCTCCTTGGCACATTACTCTCATTCAGGGGCCTCCTGTGGTTGCCTCCTACTAATTGCCTTTGGCCTTCATTTTTGGTCCAGGCATCTGGAGTAGGCACGTGATCCTGGGAGGTCAGATGATAGCTTACAGGTCATCTGCAAGATTCCTCTGCGGTAAATGAAAGTTTCTGAGGCTGAAGGTTTCTCCCTTTCTATTCTGGCTCTGAATTCTAGTCACTACTGAGGGTCTTGGCTGAGGGTATCTTTTTTGCATTCTCAGGATCCCCAAGAACTGTCTTTACAAAAATTACATTTTGTGACTGCTTTTTTATAGTACTCCTTTTGCTTTGGGATTTCCCATGCAGATCTCACCTCTGCTGATTAGACTTCTGCAGTGGCACGTTTAGGGTTGCTAAGTGAGACACATAACCCACCCCTCCTGACGCTATCCCCTGCTTGCCCAGAACGATTCTCCCTGGATAGGTCTCTGCTTTTCCAGTTCCACCTTCTCCATTTCCCTGAGGGAAGGATTTGGGTTTGTCACTGGAGCTGGAACTTGAAATTTGGAACCTGGCTTGATTCTTTATGTCCAACTGTGGTCAGTGGGTGGCAGTGACTTTCCTGGTCTCCACTATCACTAACCTCACCCTTTCAACTCTCTTCTGTCTCCTGTCTGCTTGTTCTCCTAGCTTCCACTCATTGCATTCTCAGCTTTTGCCTTAGCATCATAAGAAACTCATAGGCACTGTGTAGCTTCAGTCAACAGTTTCCTTATGGGAAGGCAGAGAGCTCCATAATCCCATTATAGTGGAACTCTAGATGAGGACACTGCCCCTTTTCTGTTTCCTCTCTAAAAAAAAATCTGAAAGACTAATTGACATTATCAAAGGCCACTGGCATCTGTCAGAGTGCTCTCAGTCCTCTACCAGAAGTGAACAGCTGCCGGATCATATTCCTCAGACCAGGCCAATCACCTTTGGTGAGATGTGATTTCCTTTTTCATAAAGCAATTTTCCTTTCTGTGCTTCTGTTTATTCTTCTTTAAACTCAAGGAAGTAATCTTGATTGCTAACTAGTTGGTCACTTTGCTTCCTACCTACTCCTTAATTAAGCCACGATTCTTGTCTTGTTTTAAGAGTCACTTACACAGCTTTGTCTGGGCACACGTTACAGATCCAGGTGACGTTAGGGAGATGAGCTCTGAAGTTGCAATGGAGTTGTTTGTGAGTTCTGTGCTTGCTCAATTTGATCCCCTCTTGAAGGCCAATGTGAGCATAGTTTCCTGTGGCTCTCCTTTGCTCTCTTACGTGTTCCTCCAAGTTTGTGATTGTGGAATCTCCTTATTATTTTCTTTGGAGTGTAAACCCAACCACTAGTCATTGTTGATGTTCCATGCCTTCCCTCTGCTGTTAGGACAGTTCTCCTGATGATCCAGACACTTCTTCAAATGTGTCTTCATGATTGCGGCCAGATGCATCCTGGGATGACCAGCTAAGGCTGAGTGCTCTTATCTTTTTGACTGGTGTGTTCTTGGTGCACAGATACTGTGTTGACATTGAGTTGAATTCAGTCCGCAGTGCAGAGGTGACTTCCTCCTCACATAATCAGGCAGTGGCAGTTCTCAGGATGCCCGTCCTGGCCCCCGTGACTCAAGAGTGTTTATCCTTCTCTGGCACTCCTGGGTAAACTCAGAAGTACAAGCTCCTCACTTCATACTTTCCAAATAGTCTGCCTTTTCTCCCAAAGGAGAATACTCCCATTGACCTATTTTGAATGTCTTTCAATATATAACTACATTTTCCTTTCTTTTGGGCAGAACAATCTGTCCTTTTTCCACTTCCAATGATATCCCCACTTTTATTCTCAGAGGAGGTGTAAGTGATTGAGTAGGGCAGAGGTTATTCCCAGTCAGTACCCTTCTCAGGTAACTAGATTCCTGAACAAATATCCCCTGAGTAGTAACTTATTTGGTATTTCATTATAATGAAAACAAAAAGAATGAACTCATGAAAAGAATTCCATTTTCTTTTTCGGTAGACTTTACTGATATTTGATCATATGTAGATATACTCTTTATGTAGGTAAAGAGTTTGGATACATTTGTTGCTTTCAAATAATGCTTTGGGCTACAAAACTGAGGCAACCAGTGGGAGAGGGTGGTGAGGTGGGAGCAGGGGAGGGAGGGGCCTGATGGAGCCTAGTGGAGGATTTTTGGACTTTGTTGGTGGGCAAGGTGTACAAACTTACATTTGTAGAGGTTTGAGCCCATTACTGTGAAAACAAATACAGTGACGTATACCAACTTTGGATCAATAAAAAAAAGTTTCTCACTTAAAAAATAAAATATTGCTTTGAACTTTCTCCTTATGGTTATCTTCTTTTAATGAATGTTTTCAATGATTGTGTAATATTTTATTGATTTCATAAACCATAACATTTTTTCTTCCATTGTTTATATATCCTTTTCTTTTGCTATTACAAATATTAAAAAGTAAAGTTTTTTTTTGTTTTTTTTGTACGCCATGCCTCTTTCATTTAATTATATTCCCTAGAGTTGGATTACTGGGCCAGAAGGCATGAATGTTTTTAAGACTTTTGGAACATTTCCCCAAATGGCCAATCTGTTATTTTTTCAGTTGCCAGAGGTGCTAAATGTGTCTGTGGTCATTTAGGAGAGTTGATTGGAGGACAGGATATGTGGGTGGCCTTGAGCAAAATGGCCAAACAAATAGTTTCTTACCCAGACAGTCAAACTCAGTTTCACAAACCACAGAATTGAGGTGAGTGTCTGGGTAGTGAATTCCTCTGACTTGCCCTGCCATCTCCTCTGGTTTCTGGTGAGTGACAATAATGAAAAAACTACCAGCTCTGAGTTCTCTACCCTTCACCCATGCATTCTTTTATGTAAGTGGGGGTAAGTAGGGCAACGATAAAGAAGAAAACTGGTCTACAGAGGAAGGCACAGATGTAATCTTCCAGTGTTCGACCCACTCGGGGTCAATGGGTACACATCAGGCATCACACTCATCCTTCGGGTACGCTGAATCTTTTAGACTAAGACCAAAGTTGCCCTTCTGATTATTCTGAAAAGAGAATGATGGGTCTACAAGATAAGTACAAAGATTAGAGAAACATTAAACGACAGGACCAGAGGACACCAGAGGAGGTTCTTCATCACCCTGTGACAAAACTAATTTTAAAATATCAAAGTAGTTCCTCATTTCCCAGGAAGTCTCTGTGGACAGGACTTCAGCTCACAAACAGGTAATGGAGTTTTTCTAGGTTGGTTTGGAGTGTAAATGGCATCAAACAGATGAACTTATAGATACATATCTCTGTATCTTTATCTAAATATGCTGTCTACCTAGACCCGACAAAAGTCATCTTTAGTAGAGGAGATTGCCTTCATAATAAAAACTAAGAGGACCAGGATGTTTTGAAGGATGGGGTATAACAAGGGGCAATGTTTTAAGCTACCTTCTCCTGGTTGATAAACTTTTGTTGCTACTCTTTTGAAAGAAAAAAGTTACCTACAATCAGCAGATGATAGACCATTTGGAAACAATCCTGTCCATGGGGGTAACATCGTCTTAACTGTTAATTTAAAATTGAAGTACTTACTGAATGCCATTTCTGTACTAAGTTCCTATTATCTGCAGAATCTTAGCCTTTACAGTAACCCAATATGGTACTTTTATTTTCCCCATTTTACGGGTGGGAAAATAGGGTTGCAAAGATTAAATATTTTCCTTAACCAAACCCTACAGATAATAAGTGCTAGATGCAGACTAAGCTCAAGCAGTTGGATTACAGAACTTGCTTCCTATATCACTACCATGTGAGAATGCCCAGGAAATTAAAAAGGGCAAGTAGGAAGCAGAAGAAGCCGTGTGACACTGTGCCAAATTCAGGACCAGGAATACTTTGTTTGAAGGAAGATTGTCATTCTAACAGCCTCTCAGAGAACACTGAACTTGCTGATCAGCAGCTGGCCTTACTTGGGGATCGATGAGATCCTCTTTTTATTTTTATTTTTTTAAGATTTATTTATTTATGCATACAAGCTAGGGTATAGGCCAGAGGTGTGGGGCAGTGAGAGGGTTCACCAGAGACAGAGTGGGGAACAGAACAGGCAGACTGACGGAAATACTCTGCTGAGGGGAGCAGCGGGCGAGGCAGGAGAGGTCTGCCGTGCCATGTGGGAATCTCCCTGCTGGGCATCAAACTTGCGTCTCTGCTGCTGCTGCCAACAGCTCCACAGCGCAGTGCTTAACCACTGTGCCACCAGGGAGGCCTGAGATCCCCTTTTTAGCCACAGTAATTGGGCAGCACTTCTGAAAGGAAGACCCACGGAAGGACCAAGCAAGTTCCCTAGTAAGAATCACAGCTAATGTTGAGTGCTACTTGCTGGGCATGGTACCAAAAGCTTTATTATGTAGAATTTTAATATTCCTGTTAGTTTACAAAGCTACTGCTGTTAGAGATGAGAAAACAAATTATGAGAATGAATAACTTTTGACAAACCACTGCATTAACAAGTTGCAAAGCAGTCTTAACTCCATTGTCTTGTCCCCACAACCTGGCAGTGGAAAGAGCTGACAGGTAACGGGCAGCTTATGTCCTTTAGAAGACCAATGTCTTTGAAAATCCACAGTGGTCCTGATAAGAAAAACTAAACTATGTTTATTTTTTAACAGAATGTGTTGACTCAAGTGAAATGTTCTCAATACTCTTGTTTCTTATTGGAACAGTTTCTCTACAAATTGATGAAAGACAGTTACTTGATATTGAAGTAATTAATGTTCAGGCACTTAAATGAATAAAAGAAAAACTCAACATTGAAAGAAATTGAATTTGTATCTGCAGAATAAATTCCCGCAGTGGATGTATCTTTACTGAGCAAAGTGTCATTATAGCTATATCATCAGAGCACACTTATCTTTTAAAAAAAAATCTTACGTCATTAATACAAAAGGCAAATGCATAAACTCTTCTTTTTGTGCCCTTTCACATCCAATCACATAACTAAAAACCCACCTGGTGCCTCAATATGTTACTGATTTAAAAGGTATGCACACTCTAACATGTCGTTTTTACCCTGGCTGAACTACATGGGGCCAGTTAAGTCTTCTTAATTCTGTGATAACAAAATAATAATACTTAAGCTCCCACACATGAACATTGTCTTAGAGTTTTCTAGTACTGTGTATATGGAAAGTGCTTATTTCCACTTGTTATTCACAGAAGCCATCTATGAGAATCACAGTTATTTATACAGAATAGATACAAAATTCTTGCTTTTCTTTGAAAAAGACATCTGGAAAATTTGAGTCTATATGTTAAAATCACCTTACAATTCTATAACACTTTATTGTCTCTAAGACACTTGAACCAAATCATTAATTTTGTATGAACAACTGTATGGAGACTGAGTGACATGTTGAAGTGCATGCAGCTAACAAATAGTAAACTTCGGGTTCAAATCTATGGTTTTTGCACACTAGGGCTATAACTAACATCATTCTTATAAAAGACTTGGGGTAATTATATTCTTTTTGATACCAATTTTAAAACATGACTGATTAAAATGCTAAAGAGCAAACCAAAACATAAAAACCAAACTACTGATGCATACAACACCATGAATGGATGAGACACAATGTTGAGTTGAAGTCACATACAGAATAGGACATACATCATGATTACAGGTAAATGAAATTCAATAATAGGCAAAACAAAGGAGTCCACTTCTGGCCCAGATGGAGAAACAGAGGCTAGATTTGCTCTCCTGCCTAAAATCCAGACAAAATATAAGAAACAATGATTTTCACAATATCAAGCAGCAGACAACAAAGGACAGTGGTCTCTGGGAGACAGGAAAAAAAGTGGGTGAAGTCCAGCCTCCTCCAGGAGATTTTCCGGATGGAGGCCCTAGGAGGTGGGTAGTAAAGAGGAATCCCAGCAGTTTCCCTAGTGGGACAGATGAAATCAAGAATTTGGCATGTCAAGGAAGCTAGAGTTCTCAGGCAAAGTATGAGGAGGAGAACGCTGGGTAGAGTAAGAAATTGAAAGAATTTCAGAGGGTCCCCACTGGGACTTCAGTCAGTGCTTGCATATAAGGAAAGCACCATCCAGAGGATTAGTGGGAACAATCCTTGGAGCTTATTCCACACCAGAATGAGTTCCCTGTTCTCACCATCAGATTATAAAGCATCATAAGCCCCAGGACATTGTGTAGAATACTACTAATTCCACTGAGAAAAAAGCTAGCTATAGAGTAATCACTGTTTTCGTCCAAAGTTTAACAGCAAGATCCAAAACAATCAAACTGTTTTCTTGTAACTTAACTAGATCCTAGAACAAAGTTCAAGAATATTTATAGGAAAACAACAATATCCTGCACCCAACAAGGCAAAATTCATAGTATCTGGCATCCTATGAAAAAGTTATCAAACATGTAGATAAGCAGGAAAATTCCCATAAAGAGAAGAAAAATTAATAGAAACTGATTCAGAAATGACAGATGATAGATTTGGCAAAGAAGTAAAAAAGTTATTATAATCCTATTCCATATGCTCAACAAGACAGAGGAAGGATTGAATATTTTAAGTAGAGATGTGGATGATACATAAAAGATTCCAAAGTAGACAAAACTAGTCTACAGTGATAGAGGTCAGAACAGTACTTAGTGTTATAAATACTGATATATTTATAGGAGATACCTTCTGAGGTGTTACTTATATCTTGATATGGGTGGTTTTATATGCATGTGCATATATAAATATATATATATATATATATATATATATATATATATATATATATATATATATATAAACCAGTTGAGCCGTATACTTAAGCCTCAAAAAATATCCCTTATTATTGATGCTGTTTGTAAATCTGGAGAACTTGCTTAAAAAAGTTCTTTTATTCCATTGGATGGCTCAAAGGGATGAGCATATTTAAGAATATAATAGAAGGCAGATATTAGCTGTAATGGAGGTGGTAGAAATTAACTGTATCATAGAGATTTATTTACTATTTAATTATATTAGTCTCAACAGGGCTATGAGGTCAAGATTCATATTATTATAGTTGCACAACAACTCTTGTCATTAACTGTTGCCACTTCTTATCCATAAAAGGTATAAGATAGAGGCACAAGGGGAAAAAAATAGTGTGCTTTATCTCATGTATTTAAGAGAGGGATATGATGAGAATCTTATAAAATAAAGATTGATCGCATCTGTTTTCCAAGGAAGTACGTACATTAAACACAGAATGAATATGGTACAGAGACACAGGAATAAGAATGAGGTTTAAGTTAGTCTTGATCTTTAGATGGGAAGATAAGGATCCATAAAAGTAGAGTTCTATTGTTACTCTCTGTACCACTCCCACCAAATAGCAAATGTAGGCCACTGAATAAATTATTCTTAATAGGACATACATGCAGGTTCCCAATTCTAGGATTTTCTGTAAAATTATTTTTTTGTGTGTGTGTATAGAAAAACTGCGATGTAGGCCATAGGTGTCAGGTTGGGGGAGGGGGCAGTGAGTGAGAGGATTCACCAGAAGCAGATTGGGAAGTAGAACAGGTGCATCTACTGATATACACTGCCGAGGAGAGCAGCGGGTGTGACAGGAGAGATCTGCTGTGCCATATGTGGGTTAGCTCCCTGGCTGGGGATCGAAATCAGGCCTTAACAGTGATAGTGCTGAGACTTACCCCTTAGGCCACCAGGGAGGCCCTTTTCTGAAAAATTCATAATTAAAAGTGTCCTGGATTATACTACAATCAATCTAATATAGACGCTTCTTCTCAATTAGATGTATCTCTTACCTGGAATTCCAATAGGTCAAGTTATAAATCTGAGAGCAAGAAGTCAGATTTATTTCCCTTTAAAGGAGGAACATATTGGAGAAATTTCTCATAGGAATTTCTTGGAGACAGTTATTTCTGAATTTTGTCATTGATTAAAATAACGGTTGTCACTCACATTGCCTTTTGTCAGTGGAATAATGCTTGTTAGCACTCTGACTTTGATATTACTTTTTTTAAAAAAATGAATTTCCAGTAAGGTGTTTGACTAGATTGTTCTGAAGGAGGCTTCCTTTCGGGTCAGGTTTTTTTTTTTTTTGACATTCAATTGAAGAAACATCGTAGACCAAAAAGGGAAGAAATGAACACATCGGATTGTGTTTAAACTTTTTCTCTGACTGTGCATCAGCCATAGCCTGGAAGCATTGATGGTGGTCATTGATGCAGATGCTTGCTTTTTCTGGATGTCTGTGGGAGATACAATGATCTAACACTGGGAATGGAGATCTCTAAGTCTCCAGTTTTGTAGGTCTCAGCAGTAGGGAAGTGTTACTGGTGTTTCCAGGGTCATCCAGATAGGGTGAAAGTAGGGTTGCAACAATGGAAATCAACATTTCTCTGATCCTGCCTACATTAAACAGGAATTCTACATTTCCCTTAATGCATTCAGGAAGTTCCTGAGGGTATCTCTGGGTGATCATGGCTATAACTTTTTCAACTTACCACGTGTTCAGTTTTTCTTCTTTCCTTTTGTTTTGTCTGATAGTAATATCTTGGAAGCTGCTGTGGGCTGATAACATTGATGACCCTGTTTATGGCCTCCCTGTCCTTGTCCTTTACCTTATATGCTTAGACTGTTTCCACTCTGCCGAGGGGCTTGTCATGTGTCTTGTTTTGGCTGACAAGGCTTGCAAAACATTGAATATTTTTGTTTCTTCTTTAACTGCTTTGTTTCACTATGAGAACACATTCAGATTTGTCTTTTGGAAGATTAGAGACCACGTGCAATAAAAACAATTCATCAGAGCAGAAGCCATTCTGGAGGCACACTGAAGATCTCAGAACACAGATTGCTTGAGTGAGCCCAGCTAAGATCAGCCAAGGCTGACCTACTGAGACAACCTGAAAACTCTTATCTAAAAAAATTTGCTAATTGTTTTAAGCCACTTGTTTTTCGGCAACATGGTTGCATACATAACTGATAAGTCCATCTGCTCCATGAAACCCTTTGAATTATGGATCTGGTTTTTGGCTCAGGTTACTGTTTCTGATAGTAGTGTCCGACAAATGCTTATTCTCATGGTTGTATGTTATCTAGAAAATTTACTTTAAAAAAATCATGAACTATCTCAAAAATAAAAATATAGAAAATCCTATAACATATATCAGGTCTGTGTTTCTAGCATCCAGATTTATCAATTTTTTCTTTTCCTACTTTGCGATAGTGTTATTTTTCTAGAGCTGCTGTAATAAAGTATCATAACCTAGGTGACTCAAAACAGCAGAAATGCATTGCCTTATAGTTTTGGAGACTAGAAATCTGAAATCAAGGTGTAAGCAGGAGCATATTCTTTTGAAAGCTCTAGGGGAATGTTTGCTGCATGCCTTTCTCTTAGCTTCTGGTGTTGCTGGCAAACCCATGGCATTCCTTGTCATTTGGCTGTGTAACTCCATCTCTGTCTCCTTCATCACATGGCATTTTCTCTTCCTGTCTTCACATCATCTTATAAGGATGCCAGTAATAGTGGATTCAGGACCCACCCTATCTCAGTGTGATCTCATTTTTGACTACAAACGACCTTATTTCCAAATAAGGTCACATTTTTAGATACTGAGGTTAGGGCTTCAACCTTTTTGGGGGAGTACAACTCAACCCATAAATTTCATCGATTTGTTAAGATTTAAGATTTTTGCTCTCTGTTCATAAGCAAGCTTTGTCTACATTCAATCTATTCTGGTTTGGTTTTAGACTCAAAGTTATTTAGTCTAATAAAAATGATTTGAGAAATTTTCCTTGTTTATTACTTTGGAAATATCTTTGATGTGATAGAGATAAACTATAACATAACAGTTTGGTCACAGTCATCTGTAAAACTCTTTGAGCTATTATTTTTGGGAAGAGGAGATTTTTGTCTTGATTCATTCATTACAATTAGCTGTAAAGTCACTTGTAGTATTTTTTGAGTGTCTTTAAAATTTTATACCCTGTCTTAAGTTATGCTCCATTTTTGGCCCTGATACTGATTTATTATTATTATTTTTTTAAAGATTTATTTATTTATGCATACAAACTGAGATGTAAGCCAGAAGTGTGGGCGTGGTGAGATGATTCACCAGAGACAGAGTGGGGAGCAGAATAGGCAGATTGACTGAAATACATTGCTGAGGGGAGCAGCGGACAAGGCCTGAGAGGTCTGCTGCGCTATGTGGGAAGCTCCCTGGCCAGGTATTGAACTCTTGCTGTTGTAGCTCTGGGTAGCTTCATAGCTTCATAGCGACTTAACCCCTTGAGCCACCAAGGAGGGCCCTATTATTGATTTATTATAACCGCACCTTTTTTGTTGGGGGGGGTGGGTTCTACTTTTTTTTTATGATCAGTCTCCCTATTAGTTCATCTACTTTATTGGTATTTTCATGAAATACTTTTTTCCTTTGCTTTATTCTGTTGCTCCTTTTCCTGTTAATTGAATCAAACTTTTAATTGAATTTTAGTCTTTTGTGGAATTTAAGACTACATATTTAACTTTCATTTTTCCTGAATTATACAGTTTTAAAATATGTGGTTCCTTTATTATCACTTAATGTTTAATCATTTAAATGTTTTATTATGTAAATATTTGGAAATTGCAATTTTTACCTATATGTTGGTTAGAAGCATACTTTTAAATTTCCAGACATACATAAATTATTTTAAAAAAGCACTCTGATGCATTGTGGTCAGAGAATGTTGTAATATATTGATTCTTTAACACTTATTAGGATTTTCTTCTGACCTAGTACACAGTGAATTTTCATGTGTGCTAGAAATGAATGCATTGTCTTTAATTATTAGGGTTCTGTGTTTTACTTTTAGAATTAGCTTGTTAAATATATATTTAAAAAAAAAACTCCACATAAGAGTTCAGTTCAACTCTTTCTAGCCACTTGAATCTGTGCAAGAGTGTTTTACTTTTCTTTCCCTTTTTGTCATAAACCTGCCCTTTTAGATATATGAAAAAAAAAGTCAGTTCAGCATATTATGTCAGTTTCTGCAGTGAGTATATTAAAATTTCCTGCTATTATGATTAATTTATAATTTTGTTCTTGTAAATTTATCATTTGTTGCACATATACTTAGAGATCTAGTCTTAGGAACATTATTTTATGATTTTGCAAGTCCTTGACAAAGCTTTTATTATTATGCAATGTCTTGCTTTATAAATATTAATGAACTTCTTTAAATTCTATTTTGTCTAATATCATTTATCATATGTCCTTAAAAAGAAAGAAGAATTAAAGAGAAAGTTGAAGAATCTATATCTAAAGCTGTTGTGTTTATTTTTTCATTTATTTTTGATATTACTGATATGTTTAGAACAGTTTCTATTGTTTTCTTGTAATCTTTTTAAGTTAATCTTATTATTCTACTCTACTGTCTTGCTTGAATTAATTTTTTTGATATTTATTTTTTGGTTTCCTTTGCAAGATTGGAAGCTACAAATTTCATATATGCCTTAAATACATGTTTTGTATGTTATTTGTATATTATTTATGTTATAAATATACATATTAGTGCATAATATGTATATATACATTATCTACTCACTATATGTACTTACTATATAATACTTTGATTTGTATTAAATATGTATTTGTAGTACAAATGACATATTCTTATGGCATATTTTTCTGATATGTTCAGCCCATACTTTGCTATAATTTTTTCTAACAAGATATGAAATTGTTTGACATTGCTTTTCTGTTCCTTAAGAGTATAAGAATTTCAATATACTTCATATGCTGATTGAATAATTCCCACTTATTCTTTCTTATTGTCTAGGGTTTTAGGATCATTTTAACACTTATTTAGTAGTCACTTTATTTTTAATAGTCAAAATTAATCTTAAGAATCAACTTTAGGAATTTCTATATTCCCATGTCTCTTTAATCTCCCTTTTTCTGGATTCTCTCTTCTTTTTTGCTGAAGTATTTCCTTCAGTGGTTTTTAGGCAGAAAACTAGATACTACCTTTTTGTATATAAATTTCTAGTTTTGTGAACATTTGTTTAACTGTTTATAGACTTCAATCAGCAACTATTGCTCTGTTATTTATTATCTTCTGCTACCCATTATTACTGATTAGAAGTTTGTTTTCAGTACAATTGGCATAGGTCAACAGTGTTTATATTAGTGTTTATATTGTTAGTAGTTGTGTTAATGTGGATTTGTCTGCTCACATTCAGACTTTTAATCTTTCAGTATGTTTCTCTTCCTTTCCCTCTGTTTTCTCCATGAACTCTCATTTGATATACATGGATTCATGTTGGATCTTTTGAATCTATCCCTTCATTTGTATTTTTAATATTCTCATATTGTCATGTAGCATTTGAGTTAATTTCCTTTGTGCACTGTCTTGCAATTTATTATTATTATTTCTTGAATTATCTCTGGCATTTACTTTACCTGAAACTTAAAATGTATTTATTTTTGGCATGTTACAATTTTCTTATATATATATATATATATATATATATATATATATATATATATATTACATCATTCTTCCTTTTTTTTTGAAGATTTATTTATTTATGCATACAAGCTGGTGTGTAGACCAGAGGTATGAGGTGGTAAGAGGATTCAGCAGAGACAGAGCGGGGAGCAGACCAGGCAGATTGACTGAAATATACTGCTGAGGGGAGCAGCGGGCAAGGCAGGAAAGTTCTAGGGCACCAAGTAGGAAACTCCCTGGTGGGGGATCGAACTCATGCTGCAGTGGCTCTGGATATCTTCATAGTGATGTGAATTAACCCTTTGAGCCACCAGGGAGTCCCCCATTCTTCCTTTTTGTACGATTCATGCTTTCTCCTCTCAGGTGTAATCCCCGTAAAATTCCCACTACCAATTCACCCGTGCACCATCACCATAGTCCCTCGTGTTCTTCCCTCCCCTGTTTTGATCCCTCTCCCTCCCCTTCCCGTGCAGAGTGTCTCTGGTTAATAGTTGCCTCTTAATTTTGTTTTTTAACTTATTATGACCATTTTTTCCCTGATCCCTTATTTGGTTCCCCTACATTCCTCCTATAAGTGAAACCATCCGATATTTTTCACTGAGCATAATCCCTTCCAGCTCCATCCATATTGCTGCGAATGGCATGAGTTTATCTTTTTTGATTGCTGAATAGTATTCCATTGTGTATGCATACCACATCTTCTTGATCCAGTCATCTATTTTTGGGCATTTAGGTTGTTTCCATATCTTATTTATTGTAAGTAGTGCTGTGTAGTGCCAGCAAGGCACATAGCAGGTTTTCTATGATCTGGGCAGACAGGTAAAGGAGGATTCCTGGAGTTCTCGGTGGCTTTTTCAGTCTTTTAATGTTTTCTGCAGCATTTGTAGAGAGGCAACCAGGTACAAGGCAGGCAGGGGTATTGAGGAGTCCAAGAAGCTTGCAGGCCTCCTAGCTCCTGGCGAATTTACACTCTTTCTGGGCTCTCTGGAGTTCTCTCATGGTCTCTCTCCTGTACCCTGCTGTGTGTTCCTCTGCCACCACGCTCTGTTCTCCCCTTTCACTGCTGATTTTGCTCTTATATGCTCAGCCTCCAGGCCCAAGTGTGCCCACTCACACTTGCCCACACCTTACTTCAGGTGTCACCATCAGGCATGTGTGCAGGACCGCAGGGGTCTATCACTGATGCTAATGGTGAGAGGGTGGAAAAACCTGATGACTTCATTTACCCTACATGCCGCAATACACATAGGGATTCAGGTATCCTTTTTTTAAAATAAATATTTATTTATTTATGTATACAAGAACTGTGGTGTAAACAGAGGTGGGGAGGGGTGAGAAGATTCACCCAGAGACAGAGTGGGGAGCAGAACAGGCAGATTGACTGAAATACACTGCTGAGGGGAGTAGCAGGCGAGATAGGAGAGGTCTGCTGCACCTTGTGGGTATGCTCCCTGGCTGGGGATGAAACTAATGATTGAACTTGTGCTGCAGTGGCTCTGGATAGCTTTACAGAGCTGAGAATTAACCCCTTCTGCCACCAGAGAGGGCCCGAAGGTGTCCTTTTGAATTAATGTTTTTGTGTCCTTTGGGTAGGTTCCTAGGAGTGGAATTGCTGGGTCATATGAAAGCTCCATTTTTAGTAGTTTGAGGAACCTCCAAACAGCTTTCCATAGTGGTTGGACCAGTATGCATTCCCACCAGCAGTGTAGGAGGGTTCCTTTTTTTTCCACATCCTTACCAGCATTTGCTGTTTCCAGCCCCCGGTGAATCTTCACTCTCTCAAGCTCTCTGGTGGTATCCTGTGATCTCCCTACTGCACACCAAACGGTCCTCTGCTCCATGCTCTATTCTCTGCTGCTGTCACTTCTGCTTCCACTTATAAGCCCAGTCTTTGGCTCAGGTGTGCCACACCCCACTCTATGTGCCCACCATCAGGCATGTGTGTAGGCCTGCAGAGGTGTATCGTTGATGGGAGGGCAGAAAAAACCTGATGGATCTTTTGTTTACCTTACACTAATATATACCATTCTCACTGATACATGGTGGTATCTCATTGTGGTTTTGATTTGATTTTCCTGATTACAAGTTGAACATTTTTTCATATACCTATTGGCCATTTACATTTCTTCTGCCCATTTTTTTTTTTGCAAAAAAAAAATAAAAAATGAAGCTAGACTATTACCTCACACCATGCACAAAATTCAACTCAAAATGGAGAAAAGATTTGGACAGAAGACTAGAAACCATAAAATATATAGAAGAAAATACAGATAAAACACTACACGACATACAATCAGTAACATCTTTAAAGACCCATCCCCCAAAGCAACGGAAAAGATGAACAGCTGGGACTACATCAAATAAAAATGTTTCTGTACAGCAAAAGAGACATTAGCCAAAACAAAGAGACACCCTACTGACTGGGAAAAATTTTTTGGCACACAATACTACTGATAGGGGACTGGTTACAAAGCTCTATAAAACTGATGAGACTCAATAAAAACAAAGTAAACAATCCAGTCAAAAATTATTTTAATGAAGTAATATTTCTTGTTTAAAATATACATTTATTTTATGTTTGACTATTTTTGTTTCATCATGTCGTATTCCTTTTTTATTGTTTTTATGTCTTTTACATTTTGTATTCCCCTTGGGTAGCCCACTACCAACTCACCCGTGATCCATCTCCATGGTCCCTTGTGTTCTTTTCTATTCCATTTTGTGCCCTTATCCTCCCCTCCTCCCGCCCCCCCATCCCCTTCAAAATCGAAACCAAAAAAAAATCAAATATCTGGGAATACATCTAACAAAAGACATAAAGGACTTATACAAAGAAAACTACAAAACTGTTGAAAGAAATAGAAGAAGACATAAGAAGATGGA
>PVIJ01006367.1:0-92813 GCA_004024925.1 Scalopus aquaticus | reverse complement strand
TCCCGGGCCCCCGGCAAGGCGCTGGAAGGGGCAGCCTGTGCCCTCACCACCTGTGCCTACCGCGGCGGGCCGAGCGGGGAGAGGATGGGACGGTGTGGAGAGACTGAGCGTGGCCTTGAGAGCAGATGCTCAGCGGCGTGTCCCACCTGCGTCCAGACACGGCCTGGGGGGCTGGGAGCCTGCGCAGGAGGCGCCTGTCCGTGGCTGGCCCTGCAGGGCCCAGGGCCCCACCCAGGACGGCACAGCACCCACAGCAGGACCCCAGAGCCGGCATCTGGAAGAGTCCACGACAGGCTGTTCTGCAGCCTGCAAAGGTGTGCGCTGCTGGGGCACGTGCACAGGACACTCTTTTAAAAAACGAGTTTGCAGAGCCCCAGTATTCCCCAGAGGTCCAATATTCGGGCGAGCACACACAACACCTGGGAAGAAAGTCCAGAAGGACCCAGCAGGTGTCCTCGACTGCGAGGCCAGAGCTCGGCTCCGCCCCCCCCGCCCCCCCCGCTGCCGCCTGCAGCTGTTCCATCCGCTGTTCCATCCACCCGCGTCTGGCCCCCGCTGTCATCTGTCTCTCTCTCTGCTGTGTCTGGGTTTCTAGCTTCTCCGCGTGCGCCGGTGTCCACATGCACCAGTGTCACACATTTAACAAAGAAAACAATAAAACGCTGTAAAAATAGGCCCGGACAAGGTAATTTACCAAAGGGCTAAATTTATTTCCAAGGAGCGCAGCACCCCCATGATTATAAAGTCAGCCGCGGCGCCTCGCCGTGAGAAACCCTGACGCCGCCACTGACGTCAGGGGCGGGACCCGTGGGGACCTGGGGGGACAGGACGTCCGCGGCAAGATGACAGGTCTGGGACGCTCAGGTGTGCGCACGTGTGGCACACATGCATGTATACACGTGTGACCCTGTGTGCGCGTGCATGTGTGCGTGGTTGTGTGTGTACACGTCCTGCCCACATATCCCCCACGGGTCTTCCTAACCTGCCCCTTGGGGGCAGATCACAGGCGGCTTCGCCCCTGACTGCCGGCCGAGGGCGGGGCGTGGACGCGGCTACCGGGCGGCAGAGCCAGGCGGCGTGACAGCCCCGGGAGGGACACGCACCTCGCCGTCGCGCCTCTCCAGCGACTCCCATTGCTCTGTTCATTCCCCGTAGTTGGAGAGCTCTTGCCATGAACCAGCCCCCATTTACAGGAGGGACACTGAGTCACAGAGCAAGGAAGTGAGTGGTGGTAGCTCAGAGGGTGGGGGCGTGTGTGTTCCAGCTGAGCAGTCCCCATCGTCCAAGAGATAGGGCTGGACATACTGTGTGTCTGGCACCAAGTAGGCCCCGTGGAATCAAAGGCAAATGAGATGCCTTTGCAGATGAACACTTTCCCCGGGCTGGTGGGAGGAGAGAGGCCGCGTCATACACCTTTGGTGCTGGGGGACGTGTCCTGGGAATGTGTGGAAAATGGGCCGCAAACCCCTGGGGGTGCTGGGAGAGGGCGGGGAGGCCTCGTGGAAACGGCTTTCCGGGCAGGAAGAGTTGAGCTGGGTCCTCAGATAGGAGTGGGAGTTTTCTGAGTGAAGGTGCAAGGAAAAGCATTCTAGCTGGAGGGAACAGCCTATGTGAAGGCACTGTGGTATGAGGAAGCGTATCCTATTTGGAAATGTACCAGCCTGGCGCACAGGGGCGCTGCAGGAGGAGAGCCTGGGTCCCAGGTGAGTTGGACCTGAATGTCCCTCTGAGAGTTTGAGCTTCACCTCTTGGGCAGTGCCAGCCAGGGGAAAGCCAGAGCAAAAGGGGGACACTTTCAGACTTCACAGAACCTCTGTCCGGCCTGGGGGACAAGCTCAGGATGACGAGCGAGCAACAGTGAGGAGGCTGCAGTGGACAGCAGTCTGGGGCGAGGACAGAGGCCGAGAGCCCTCCCCAGCCTCGCTCAGCCTTCCCACGCATCCCACCTGGCAGTGAGGGTGCCCCTGGGTGACCTGCAGGGCTGGGCTCAGACAGCGAAGGGAGCGGATCAGGCGATGTGGGCCGGGCAGGGCGGCTGCCAAGGGGGCGGGGCCGCCCATTGACGCATGGGAACGGGGCCAGGCCAGGTGTCTGGGGCCCCACTGCATGCCTGGAGGAGGCTGGGTGGCCCCGGGCAGCGAGGCAGGAGTGGGCGATGTGGAGGGAGGCACTCGGGCTGGAGGTGGGAGCTCAGCCCTGCGCGGGAACGCAGCAGGGACACCCAGCGCTGCCCCCCGCGGGGCTGAGCCAGGAGCCGCGAGGAGGGAAGCGCAGAACCAGGGCACTGCAGCTTCCGGAAGCCGCGAAGTCCGTCAAGTCCGGCCTGCCCGTTTGCTGCGGCCCAGAGGGCGAAAGTGACTGCCCGCGGTCACACAGCTGCTGTGTGGCTGGGCCGGCCCGCAGGGCGTGACGAAGACGTCTTCCTCCCCAGGCCCCTGGACAGGGAGCAGCAGGTGGCCTGTGCCATCGGGGCCAGGCGCCCCGCTGCCCGGGGGTCTGGCTTCCCTGTCGCCCACGGTTTGTGAGGGCCCAAGGCTCAGCAGTGGCCGGCAGGAGCAGGCCCAGCCACAGCGCACCCCAGGCCGGGAGCCGGGGTGGGGAGGCCCCGCTCGTCTCCAGCCCCTGCCCTCCAGCCTCTGCTTCCAGCCAGCCGCCCCACAGCCCCGCGGCCCCTGAGGGTCCTCTTCACCGCCTGGGAAAGGCAGCGTCGGGGCGGGGCGGGACCCCAGCGGAGATACGGGACACCCCAAGCACGAGGGTGCTGTCGGCGGTGCTGTGCCCCGGAAGTGCAGGCCGGGCGCCCACAAACTCAGTGTCCGTCCACACCCGTGCACATACCTCTGCCCTGCGGGGGGCCGCACGCGCCCTTCGGGGCGACTCTTCCAAGAGCCTCCGGCCTCGCGGGGTGGACGGGCCTTCGCCAGCGGGGCTGGGGGGAGGTGGGAGCAGCTGCACCGCCCTTTGGGGGCGGAAGGCCCTGGGCTGGACGTGGGCCTGGGGGAGCCACGCCGCTGTGGCCTGACCTGCTGGCGGAGGCGCCGGTCTGTGGCCCTGGCGGTGAGAAGCCCCTCTCCGCCTCTGGAAGCATCCTCCCCCGCCTTGGGGTCCCCTGCCCAGCCCCGCCCACTGCGCGGCTGACCCCAGAGGCAGATGGGGCAGGATGCTCGCTAGAGCCACAGGGGAGGAGGGCACGAGCCGGCCCCTCGCCCTCTTGGGGTGCCCTGCCCTCCTCAGGGGCGGCCTCTGTGCCTGCTGCTCCTGGCCCCCATCATGAGCACTGGACAGGAGGGAGACCTGGACATGCTGCTGGGGGGCTCGTCTCACGCGGCCCAGCTGGCGTCTCCCCCGGCCCGCTGCCAGGGAGGGTGGTGTGGGCCTGACAGTGAGCGGCGACTGGTCGCTGGGCCTCGCGTCCAGGCGGGACACCCACGCACAGGGTTCGGGGACACTGCCCTCTTGGCAGCGGCCGACTCGGAGAAGGCGTCTGCCCCCGAGGGACTGAGCGGTGGGTCCGCCTGCCTGCCGGGGTCCCCCGGAGGGCTGGGGGCGTCGGGTGGGCAGGCCTGGCCGTTTCCTGTGGCTGCGGGACACAAGGAAGGCTGGGCCTGGCGAGTTATCTGGAGAAGTGATTTTCCCCTCACCCCCTCCCTGGGCAGGGCCCGAGGAGGAGGCCGCAGGGCGCCCAGGGTGGGGCTGGCTTATCAGGCAGGAAACACCGCGCTCCGGCCACATCCTCCCGCTGGCCACAGTGGCTCCCGGGCAGGAAAACACTCAGCAGCCCGGCCCCCCGCCCGCCCGCGGGCCTCTGCCCTCCTCGCCGTCTCGCCCACTGGGGAGGCCCAGAGTGGAGGGTCCAGGGCCTGGGCATGCTCAGCCCCCAGCGCCTGTCAGTGCTGGTCACAGGGGGCCACGGCAGGTCAGGGCAGGCTGGGGTGGCGGAGGCAGGACACAGGGGCACCCAGAGACATCTGGGGGCTCCCTGGGGCCTCTGTGCCGGCCCCCGCCCTGGGAGCCACATGCCTGGCTCCCATGGGGTACGCTGGGACCCCCACTGCCCCTCCCCACTCCCCTGGGCAGCAGCAGCAAGGCCAGCGTCCCGAAGGCTAACCTGCGGGGCCCCCTTCCCCGCCCACCCGCAGCCCCAGCACCCCCTTCCTGCCACCCCGTAGCCCGGGGCCTGTGCCGCTCGCCCCTGCCCCGCTGGGCCCCGCTCCGGGCCTGCCCACCGCCCTCCTTGGCTGCCCACAGGCCTCAGGGCGCCTCCGCCAGGCAGCCCTCCACCCACTTCCTCCTCCCGCTCTTGGCCGCCGGCTCGGCCCGCCCCGGCCGCTCCGTTTCCTCTTCCATCCGACCTGCGGCATGATTGCCGTTCCTTCCAGCTGACCTTCAGTGATTTTTTTTCAAGGTCACGGAGCTGGGAATCTCCAAGTCCCACGTTTTTCGAGTCCAAGTGCCAGGCCTCTGTCCCGCGGCCGCTGGTCATCGGCACAGGCGCTGGACCCCTCTCTGGCAGGGGCAGGCGGCCACCTGCTTCCCGGGCTTCACACCCCTGCGCTGTGGGAGCCAGCTCTGCTGAGCCCCAGAAAGTTCTGGGGCTCGCTGGGGTTGGACAGAGGAGCCAGCGTGTGAGGGGACAGCGGAGGGACGCACGGCGGGAGGCCCCCGGCCCGGGCGCAATCTCACCGCGGAGTCGCCGTCACCTAACACCAGAACATCCCGGGCTGACACCGCAGCCCAGACGCTCCCCAACAGGGCCGCGGCCCCCCAAGGCTATTTCTCTGTTTTAAGGTCCCTCCCACCACCACCAGGAGCCCGCGTTGGGCCCAATATCACTGTCCAGCGGGGGGGCAGTGAGCAGCGCTGCTGGACCCACAGCTGATGGGGTCCCCACGCACCTCGACGATGTCCACGCCCCAGGCCCACTCCAAGAACATTCCAGAGGGGCCCACGTCGCCCGCCCACGCCTGGAGAAATCCCCCGCCCCCTCAGTCTGCACCAGGAGAGGCCCCTCCCCGGCACAGGGGTGCAGCCCCAGCCCAGTGCGTGGAGGGGGCGGGGAGGCGCCAGCATGCCCTGCACGGAGGGGCGGGGCCTGAGCCCCTGGATAGGAGGGGGCGGGTTTAGAGCACGCCGGAGAGGCGCTCGCTTTCTGGAAGGGTCTCTGGTCTTGGAGAGACCCGCCTGCCACAAGCAGCGAAGAGGCCTCCTGGGAGGGACAGAGGAGAGGCCGAGGTGACCCATGGGCCGCTCTCAAAGCCCATCTGGAGAAGGAGCAAGATGGAATCCTGTAGACTCCGCCTAAGGCCACGCTGTGGGCGACCCTTCCCCTCTATCTCCCGGTCAGGCCCCACGTGGCCACGGCTGATGGCGCAGCTCCACATTTCTCAAAGGAGCTCCCCAGGCTCCAGGCCCCGGGGAAATCTGAACTGTCTCAGACCATTTAACATAGTCCCCAGGGCCTCCCTGGGGGCGCAGGGGTCAGTCTCAGGCTTTGAAGCTGTCCGCAGCCACTGCAGCACGAGTTCAATCCCTGGCCAGGGAGCTTCCCACAGGGCGCAGCAGACCCCTCCTGTCTCCCCGCTGCTCCCCTCAGCAGTGGGTTTCAGCGGACACGCCTGTTCTGCTCCCCGCTCTGTCTCTGGTGAATCCTCTCACCACCCCACACCTCTGGCCTACACCCCAGCTTGTGTGCATTAATACGTCTTTAAAAAAAAAGAATTTGCAAAAGCAAGGCCATAATTAAAAAAAAAAAGTTGACAGCTCCCGCTTGCAGACGGACCTCAGGATGCCTCGGTGCCTGCCGCCCAGCTGCTCCTTGGAGGACAGCAGAGGTCTGGGGGTCACCAAGTCCATCAAAAACTGGTCGTGGGGATGCTCAGACCCTGCCCTGTCCCAGCCCTTTCCAGAGGCGCCGTGGCCACTGCCCGCCCCGGGTTCACTGTCCACTGTCCCCTCCCCACAGACTTCCGCCGTGCCCAGAGCTCCGCGCACCTGTGAATATAGCAACAGCAAGGCTGGGGGCTCTCTGGACTCTGGGGGCCGGTCCCCCGCCTGCCTGGCTGGAATAATCCTCCCGAGAAGGCCGTGCCGCTCCCCCTTGGCGTTTGGGGGATGCTCCCAGTGGAAGCCTGCAGCCGGCGCACACTAGGTCTTCAGGGAGGCCGAGCCGCTAGGACCGTGCATTCCGGAGCCAGTCCCGAGGGAGCCCTCATCAGCACCCTCGGGGTGACTTGGGCCCTCTCGGTCCCGTGAGGCTCTTTGGGAAAGACAATACTCAGCTGGAAGTGAAAGCTGCAAACGCACCACCAGCTCCCGCCGGTGACACTGCCGCTGTCCAGGCGAGGCCCCCTCAGTCTGCTGCCCGCGGCTTGAGCCGCGGCCGCCGGCGACACTGGTTTTATCTCCTACAAAGACGATGTCTCTTTTGGTAACTGAGGCGTTAACGAGTGATGACAGGTGATGAAGGGGGGTCAGTGGAGATGACGCCTCTGTTGTCCCCCCCCCGCCGTCCCCTCTTTCCTGCCCCAGGTCCCTCTCCTGGGGGACCCCACAGCAGGCCTTCCCGGGACAGGGTCCGGGGTGGTGTCCACCCACCACCCTCAGCAATGTTGGCAGCTCCAGTCCACACCCCGCAGGGGATGTCGCTTGCGACCGGAGACCCCAGAACCTCGCACACAGGCTCCAGGCTTGGCTTGAAGGGGTTCGGGCGGGGAAATTAGGGTGTCAGGTCTCAGCGCCAAGTTTTGTTTTTTTTCAAAGATTTATTTATGCATACCAGCTGGGGTACAGGCCAGAGGCGGGGGCAGCGAGAGGGTTCACCAGAGACAGAGTGGGGAGCAGGACAGACAGATGGATGGAAACACACTGCTGAGGGGAGCAGCGCCTGCCACATCTTGGCGCCCAGGTTGACAGGAGCAGCCCGGGCTCTCAGGAGCCGCTCTGCTCCTTACTTGTGGGGCCGCTGACAGTCTGCCCTGTGGGGGGACACACGCTGCAGACACCCCAAGGGCCAGCCGGTGCCGTGAGCCTGCCCTGCTCGGACGCTACAGCGCTGGGCATGTGCTGGGCCCTTGCGAGGGGCGTCGGGGACGGGAGGCAGAAGCGGTCTTACTGGTCTCGGACAAGAGGCTTCCCACTCGGCAGAAACACGAGGGCGCGGACGGGGACGGGCTGGGAGAGGCTTCTAGAAAGAAGATGGCCACGCGGGCCAGTGGGTGTGGGTCCTGCAGCCTGTACCACGGGGAGGGAATCTGAAAGGAAAGGTGCGTGTGC
Organism: Scalopus aquaticus; assembly: GCA_004024925.1. Classification (NCBI taxonomy): domain Eukaryota; kingdom Metazoa; phylum Chordata; class Mammalia; order Eulipotyphla; family Talpidae; genus Scalopus; species Scalopus aquaticus. The sequence goes on along the minus strand of PVIJ01006367.1, from coordinate 85,541 downwards.
AGCGTTTGCAGAGATGAACGGTCGACTGGGTGCACCCCCAGGCCCTCCCAGGCCCCGCAGAAGTGAAAACCCCTCTTCTGCTCTGCCCGTGTCCCTAGCGACTCAGCATCGGGGGACCTCACAGGAGGAACCTGCGGCCGCATTACGCGTTCATTCTCGCCAAAGGGAGAAGCACCCTTGCCACTGGGGCCGGGGGCAGCCGGTGCCCCCGTGGGCCGCCACAGCTCCACAACCCCGCTTCGGGCACAGCTGGCCAGCACCCTCAGAGCTGAGCCACAGTGGACGAGGGACGGGGCCTGCCCACTTCCGGCCTTCCCGCCTCCGGGGGCAGGGACACGCCCGCCCCACGTACATCCTGGGATCAAACAGGCCCATGTGCCCATCGGCAGGGTCTGTGCCATGGGTGGGCACTGCCAGACAGTCTCTGACCAGCGCTGACCCTGCCACGGCCACGGCCAGCAGCTGGTGGCAGGCCCAGCAGCAGCGACTTGGGGTTCAGCTACCCTGGCCCCCTGGTTCCCCTCTGCCTGTTCCTTCTGGGGCCATGAGAAGTGGGAGTCCACCCACCCCTTGCCAGGCCAAGCACCTCCTTGCCACTTGAGGCTCCGGCTGCGAGGCTGCTGGCCAGCACTGCCAGGCAGGTACCGAGGGGTGCAGCGAGCCCTCCGCCACCACCCTAGTGTCCCGAGCTGAGCAGCGGGCGGCTGCACGCCGGGGCCCCACCTGGGGCTGTGGATGAGAAACGTCCATAAACCCGGCTGTAAACTCCCTGCACCTATAAAGTGCTATTAAAGTAATGACTATAGATTATGATCACATTGAGGGCTGAGCTCTCCCAAGACCCACTCCTTGGCCCAGAGGGCCTGGGAGAACCCCAAGCTGCCCTTGACTCAAACAAGTCCCAACTGCTGCCCACGGAGAGAAGCCAGACGTGGGTGACCCGCAGGGGTACTGAGTAATCGCCCGCTGCCCGCTGCCCGCCGCCCGCCGCCCGTGGCTGGCGCTTTAAACCGCAGGCTCACGAGAGGCTGCACGAGATCGCCCCACCCCTGAGTACACCCCTCCCCACAAGGCCCCCTTGAGCTTCAGACCCCCTGTGGCTTTTTAAGCCCCTGCATGGAAGCTGGGCAGGCGGCAGGCTGGGAGTTCTTCAAGGTGATTTTTTAAAGGGAGGGAAAACCAGGTGGCCTCCAGAAAGCAAATAACTGGGTAGAACTTACTTCCTGTCTGGAGGGCCCGGAACCACCTGTCCCACCTCACCCGGGGGCCTCGTCCCAGGTGGGCTACAGGTGGGCTTTCCTTCCCAGGTGAATCGCCAACACACCGCCAACGTGTCCGGTTCGGTTTCTCGCTTTACCTCCTAAGAGAGCACCTGTTCCGTCGGAGAAGGGACCCACGCTCCCAGGGGTGCCGACCAAGCCCGCGCCTGGCACGGAAACTTCCTTTTGCAAAACTATTTCAAACGCTCCAACGGTACAACGGTACAAAAAAACACATTTATTTAAATTAAATATTTCAGACAAATCGATATCTACAACCGTTCCAAAGCATGTGCTGTTCTTATCCCAAATTGGAACAGTTAGCTTAGTATCTGTGATAATGTTTTACCAGGTCATTGCTACAGACTCTGTTTGGCACCAAATTGTCAATGATTTACTATTGGTTGCCAAATGTCGCATAATTATTGATCGTATAATTATTAATCTTTTCTTCTACGTGATTTTACGAGAAGGCTCCTTGGAAGAAAAAAAGGGTCTTTCAACAATATAAAATATAAGGCGAAAATAATAGGAGAATATATAAAACATATTTCATACAAGCATAATATGCTGAGACAAAGACAACTTCGGTGTTGGGTACATTCCTTCAAAGGAGGTTGGGGAGGAGGCTGGGCCGTTCGGGGCGAGGGGCTGGACTCAGAAACCTTTTCTGCACCCCAGTGCGTTTCTGGGGTTGGCAAGCGGGCAGAACGAAAGGTGCCGCTGGCCACGGGCCCCCAGTTCCACTGAGATGTCCCCTGCGCAGGTGGCAGCGGGAGGGGACCAAATCCCCGCCCCCAGCCATGCTTGGGGTTCTAAGTCAGGGCTCCTTCAAAACAGTGGCTGATTCAGGGGTGGACAGAGCGGAGCGCGAGGAAAGAGGGCAAAAGTTATCCCAGGAAAGGGAAATGGGGAGCCGGGAAGGAAGCTCAAGAAATCAGCACACCAGGCTGGGAGGAAAGTGACGCTGCTTTGTTGAAATTCGTTGCAGGTTCCCTGGCTCTGGGGGATTAGGGACAGGAAGCTGCCCGGAGCGCTGTCATTAAGGGATCGTCTGATGCGGGCTGACTGCACTTAACGTGGGGCAGGGCGGTGCTTGTTGCGTGTGCCACACGCGCCAGCTGTACACACTCGGGCTCTGGGGAGTCCCTTGAAATGTGCGTGCGTGATAATCAAGGACTTTTCAAAATGACATTTAAAGAAATCAGCTTGAATCCGCCGCGTTCTCGGTAACGCGGTCAATCACCCTGGTTAACCGCCCAACTCAAGCGAGTCTTTTCTCGGATTGGAAGCCGGTCCTTTGGGGAGCCCGAACTCCTGGAAGACAGCGGTGGTGCTGGGGGCGCCCCAGCCCAGGCCACGCACGCAGCTCCTCACCTCCCCCTGCATGGAGCTTGCAAGAGCCAACCGGTCGCTTTCCTCTGAGTTCGCCTTGGAGCTCAAGTCCGTTCCTCCCCAGACAGAGGGGGACCATGCCCGTGCACCCCAGCCTCTGAACGGCCATTGGGGTCTGGCTTCCGCTCTCCCCACCTGGAGGACCCAAAGATCAAGCAGCCCCGTGACCAGGTCAGAGCAGGCCAGGTGTGGCGGCTGCAGCTTCTCAGCCACTTGCTTCCTTGAGGGGCCGGGGAAGGGCGGCGGTGAAAGCGACGAGGAAACAGCCACTTCCAGCAAGGATCTCGCTTATTCACCGGGCGCGGCCCTGAGGCATCTGGAGGAACTGACCGAGGCGGCGTGCGGGGGAGGGGCCGGATCGGCTCGGCCAGGCCGGTGCGCTGGGGCGGTTCAGACCTGCCGGGCCGGCCGCCACCGTGGTCGCCGCGCTCCGGGGCTCGGGCGCGGCAGGAGAGGCCTGGCGGGGCGCGGGCGGCCTCGGCTCTACGACACGCTGTAGCTGTTGTAGTAGGCGGCCGTGGCGTCCGCCAGCACCGAGATGAGGCTGGTCTCCGCGGCGCCCGCGGGCGTCACCTGGGGCGCCCCCGCCGCAGAGTCCGCGTGCCCGGGAGTGTTCAAATACTGGTCGAACTCATTGCGGTCCATGTCCCCCAGGAGTTCCACCTGGCTCAGCTGGTCCAGGGCGTCGAAGCCGGGGTGCTCGGGAGGCGGGGAGAGCTGCCCCAGGGGGGCGTGGAGGCTGGCGTGGAGGGGGTGGTAGGTGGCGGGGGAGTAATAGGCAGGAGACGGGGGACAGCCAGGCAGGGAGGACATCACGGAGCCGCTCGGGGACTGGCCGAGCCCCAGGGGGCCCAGGGGGTGGCCGCAGTGCAGCGAGCCGGGGGCGTACTCGGGGGAGTAGGGAGGCCCGGGCAAGCCGGGCATGCGGCGGGAGTGCGCGCGCTCCTCCTGGCAGGGGGCGGCGAAGAAGGTCTGCTCCGGCTCCAGTGCGTCCAGGGGCGACATCTCCGGGGGCGTCGGCAGCCCGTACGGGTAGGTGTCCGCGCCCGCCGCGCCGCCGCCAGCCGGCCCCTCATGGAAGCAGCCGCGGAGGCTGGGCAGGGCGGAGCCCGGGGAGTACTCACCCCTGTCCTCCTTGTCCCCCAGCGCCCCCCGGCCGCCCCGCTTGTCCGGCAGGGCGTTCTGGTCCCGGGAGAGGGAGCTCAGGAGGAAGCCGGGGTCCACGCGCTTGCAGAGGCGCTTGGCCTGCTTCTTCCTGCGCGGGCGGTACTTGTAGTTGGGGTAGTCCTGCATGTGCTGCAGGCGCAGCCGCTCCGCCTCGTCCACGTAGGGCCGCTTCTGGGACAGCGTCAGCGCCTTCCACGACTTTCCTGCTCGCACAAGCAGACACGGTCCTGTTAGGTCGGAGCCGCGCAGCGCCTGCCCCCACGCGAGCCTCCCAGCCGCCGCGTGGCACGTGCGCGCGCACACACGTGCATGCACGAACATGCACGCGCGCGCGCTCCCGAGCGGTTGCCCTCCACCCGCTCCCCACTCTCGCTCCCAGGCCGCCCGGATGCGCCTCGCACCAGCCGGTGCCCGGACCCTGAGCGCACAGTGGGGCCAAACCACCCCTGCGAGGCCTCCGCAAAAGGCGCAGTCACACCCCTGACCCCACGCGCCCGAACAATGGGGTTCCCAGCGACAGGCCCCCCGGGACCCGCTGTGAGGACAAGTCTTTAAGGGCCACGGGAGTCATTTGGGGCCGTCCCCTTGGAGGGGCTCTTCCACGCCTGCGTGCACTTGCAGGAAGTGAGCCTATGGTATTGGTGTGCGGCCTCAACCTCCCAGGCCTTCTGGGGGGCGCTCAGGGGCCGTCAGTAGTTCCAGCCCACGGTGCAGATGGTGTGGCTCATGAGGGCGACCTCCCGGCGTCCTCTGAAGGTCAACTTGCACCCTGCTGTATGAAGACCTGCTGCGGCCAGAGGTTGGCATCTGCCAGGGAGATGCTCAGTGCATGCGCGCGCGTGTACGAGCGCGCACACACACACACACACACACACACACACACACACACACAGTGTACTGTTGTGGCCCGGGGAAGGGGCAGTCACAGATTCTATATGGAAGCAAATCCCTCCACTTCCCGGGACTCTGTCACCCCACAACAGAGATGCTGGACCTACCAGCCTCAACAAGCTCAGCGCCGCACGCACACGTGGCCCTGGGGCTGAACTGCTGGTCTCACCGTATTTTCTGTTTATTATTGGTCTGTGTGCGGTTTGGGAAATCATTTAGTGTCGCTATTTTAAAAAAAAAGATTTGTTTTTATTTATGCACACAAGCTGGGGTGCACGCCAGAGGTGTGAGGCGGTGAGCGGGTTCACCAGAGACAGAGTGGGGAGCAGAACAGGCAGATCTACTGAAACACACTGCTGAGGGGAGCAGCGGGGAGACAGGAGAGGTCTGCTGCGCCCTGTGGGACGCTCCCTGGCTGGGGATCGAACTCGTGCTGCAGTGGCTGCAGACAGCTTCGTAGGCTGAGACTTAACCCTGTGCCCCTGGGAGGCCCATGTAGTGTCTCTCTCATGGCTCCAAGGACCGGCCCCCTCAGCTGGCTGCAGACTTTTGAAGGTGCTGCTGGACCCTTCTAGCCCCTGCATGGTTACCCCGAGGGTGCTGGGGATCTTTGTCCCCCATGACTCAGGTGTCCTGAAGCCTGAGATAGATTAGTCCAGGGGGTAAGCACCCCCTCACTAAGCCCTGTGGGGGTCATATCTCCCCTAGAGCCCCCTGCACAGCGCCCCACACAGAGCTACGAATGGGGGTTCCCCTCAGGGCCCCAGCTGGCTGCCCCACCCCCTACCTCAGGCCCCCAAAGGCAGCTGGAGGAGGGAGGCCATGAGCGGTGACCTCCCCTGGCCACTTCTGGCTACTCAGACTGTGTCTCTTGCTGGGTGACCTGGGGCCATTCTTCTCTCTCCTTGTCTGGCACTTTTCAACTCACTCTGCCCTACTCCTGACCTCTAAGAACTCTGGGTTTAGGGGCAGGGTCAGCGGCCCCAGGTGTGGCCAAGGCCTCAGAGGGATCTCTGGCTGGCCCAGATCCAGATGCACCCACACTCTGTTGGGTCCACAGGTTGAACCACAGGTCAAAAGGGACTCTGGCACCCAAGTGAGCCTGGGGGTTGGGGTTCGTTTTTAAATGCCACGGAATGTGGGACAGCCTTTATGCACTTTCTCATCCATCTAAAATTACTGCTGCTGCTGGGTGAAATTTTTAATGCTAAAGACGGGAAAGTTACATGGTCAAGGAAGGCGAGCCCAGCACTTCCTCACTGCTCCCTGCCGACAGGGTGGAAAGGCCGCATGTTAGAAAGCCACGCAGCGCCCTGGCGCCCAAGCCGCGGTCCCAGTGGCTGAGCAGGAATGAAGCGGGTTTTCCCGCAAAAGGAAGGGAACGGCTCCAGGCCCGCGCAAGCCGGAGGGGCCGGCTCCGGGGCACCTGCGCCCCACCCCTTTGCCTGTCCTCTTCTCTGGGAGACGGCGGGGCGCCCCTCCCGCATCCCCCCACGTCTGGCTTGGCCTGTGACGGAAACCAGCACCCAGCACAGTGCCCAGGGCCACCACTAATTTTTAGGGGGGGGTCTCAAAACAACCGTGTGCTTTCTTTTCAAATCTGAAAAAAAGGAAGTTTTAGTTTAAAGAGAATATTTTTATTGTACACTAATATACTTGTGATCCAACACAGCAGAAAGTGTAATTTTTTCTATTTTTTGCAGAGGCCGAGCAGGGGGCACCTCCCAGCTGGCACGCCACTGCTCAGGAGGCACCTGGCTTCGCGGGCAGAAAGGTGGGGTCGCCCTCGCTAATTGGTTCCGACCTGGAAGAAGCCCAGAGCCCCAGCGGAAAAAGGAAGAAGGTTCCGTTCTGGGCTGGGGAGGGCTGGGCGAGCCCAGCACCACACACTGTCCCTTCTCACGGGTGGTGCCTGCCCTGCGGGGTGTGCAAAGTGGCCGCCAGAGGGTTTCCCGGGTTAAAATGAGTAACTCCAGTGGAAGGGCAAAGAGGTTAGGACCAGGGCAGGGTTGAAAAGTGCCAGCCAAGGAGAGAAAAGAAGTGCCACCCCAAACTTTCAGGTGCACCCTAACATCCTCTTTCTGCACTCCACAGGGCTGGCCTGTCCCTGTGCGGCCCCCACCGTTGCTGCGGGGACTCCAGCAGTGGGAGGGAGCCTGGCCCCCCAGACCTTACTGGCGGCCCTGAGCTTCCGCACCGAGGCTGAGAAACCCAGCAGGGAAGCGAGTCCATTTGCATAGACTCTTCGCTGTTGCCTTAATAGTTAAGTTAAAGCCCGGAGGCCTTCCCGCAGGCCTCTCCGCGAAAATTCGTTAACAACAGTTACAAATTCCCTGGGGATTGTGCCAGCGCTGGGCGGGTGGGTCTCCCCGCTTGGTTTTCCCAGCTAACCCAGCCGGGCGCGTCCCGACGGCCGCCTCCACCCGTCGCTGGCTTCTCTGTCCGGCCGGTGGTGCGCGCCGGTCTCCGGGGACGGAGCCTCTCCTGCTGCCGGGCCCTCCTGCGCCCCGGGGTCCCGGCCTCGCCCTGTCCCCGCCGGGGCCTCCCGGCCGCGCCCACCGACTGCGCGGCTCCGCGGAGGTCTCGCCAGGGGGCCCCGCTCTGCAGCCCCGGCCCCGCGCGCCCCGCCCGCTCCCCGCTCACTCACCCAGCATCTTGCTGAGCTCGGCGTTGTGCAGGTCCGGATTCTGCACCGCCAGACGCTTCCTCTCGTCCTTGGCCCACACCATGAAGGCGTTCATGGGCCGCCGGATGCGGCTCTCCGCGCCCTTGTCCGCCGCCGGGCGGGGGGCGGCCGGCGGCGACAGCCCGTCCGACAGCTCGGCGTCCAGGGCCGGGCACTCGAGTCCCTCGGGCCAGGGGTACGCTCCCAGCAGCGAGGCCATGGCCGCTCGGGTCGCCTCGCCTCGCCTCGCCGGGCCGGCGCTGACCTGGCCCTCGCACGGGTCGCGCGTCCAAGTTGGCCGCCAGCCGCCGCCGGCCCCTATTTATCAGCTTCGGGCGGCCGCGTCGCCCAATGGCTCCCGGCGGCGGCGCGGCCCCTCCCCCGGCGGCGAGCCCAGCCCCGACCTGCCGCGCGGGGGGGTCCGGGGGGAGGAGGGGAGGGGAGAGGGGAGGAGGGAGGCGCGAGCCCGCCCCCTCCCGGCCCGCCCGGGATCCGCGCGCCGCCGCCCCCGGCCGCCTCCCACCCGCCGCTCGGCGCGCCCGGGCAGCTGCCGTCTCTTCCCCGGCGCGGGGGCCCGACGCCCGCCGCGCCCCGACTGACCGCGGCCTCCCCGGGCCGGACTCCAGCTTCTCCCGCGCGGGGATCCAACCGAGGGCCGAAGCCAGACAGGTTTCGCTGGGAGCGCCCGGAGGGGAGACCGAGACCAGGAGCCCCCGCCCAGCCCCGCCAGCAGCCCGGGCACCGCTCTGGGGAAGGCGCCTGCGGCCGCGGCTCTCCCGTACCCGCCCGGGGTCCCGAAGGGCGCGCGCCCCGGGCCCCTCGGCTGCCCGCGCTCCCTGCTCGCGGGAGGGCTCTGCGTTCTCCTTCGCCTCTCTTCGCACTGCCGTCTGATTTCTCCTCTGCCCCCCACCCCACCTCCTAGTCTCGGGGTGCAGCTCTTCCCCCAGGAATTCCCTTCTCATTCCTTGTTTGTTCTTTACTCCTGGATCTGCCGTTCTGCTCCTGGAGATGGGGGTCTCTCCGGCCCTCCGCCCCGCCACCCCTAGGGGTTTTGGCATGACCCGGGAGCTCCTGAGCTCACCTCACCCCGACACCCCAGAGTAAGTGGGGGTTGCAGGTTCCGGGCCTGCGCTCAGAGGCCAAGGCCCCCGCCTGGGTGACAGCTCCGGCTGCCTGTGGCCTGGGCCGGTGCGGTCCTGCTGCTACCTCAGTGGGGCACAGCAGGCGCGCAGGGCGGCCCCTGAGCAGAAAAAGGAGCAAAGGCTGACGGCTTAGCCACACCCTTGCTGGGCAGGCCGGAGGCTTGACTGGATCCCGGGTCGATTCCCCAGCATAGCTGAGGCCGTCCCTGCGCCGGCTGGGCCAGCGGGACGCTTGGGCCTGCAGCCAGGCCTGTCGGGGTTCGCGTTACTTAGCGGGGACTCTGGGCAAGGCGGCGGCTCTCCAGGCCCCTTTCTTAATCCCAAAGTGAGGCCGGAGTAACACAGGCTGCCCCGGGCTCTTGCGCGCACCCGCGCCGCGAGTGTGGAGCTTCTGCACAGGCCGGCAGGGTCACAGCACCACAGACGGCCAGGCCCGCGGTCCTCAGGCGCCCGAGTTCACGCGCCCCTGCGCGCGACGTGCGCTCCCGCCCGGCCTCCGCTCAGCCCGGCGCGTGGGTGGGGACATGCAGCGGTGCCGCTTGGAAACCCCAACTGTAACCTCCAGGGCCCCGGTAATCTTCACCCGAGAACGGCTTTCCCAATAAAACAGCTTGCTTCGTTCCCGTCCCATCCAACCGCGCTCCAGCCGCCGGGCCCAGGGCGGTCGCGGTTTCCCCCTTCGCTGCTCCGGGCGTGGGGGGCGGCGGCCGCCCCGCGAAAGGTAGGGCGTGGGGCCTGGCGCTGCGGGACAAACGGGTGCCCACCCCCCACGGGCCGCCGAGGAGCATCCTGCAGCCCGAGGCGAGCGACCTTGGCGCTGGCCGGCGCCGCGGCCCAGAGGGGGTGGCGAGTGGAGAGAATATGGCCGCGGTCTCCGCGGACTCCCTGCCCCGGGGAAGCGGGGCCACTTCCGCGCTGCCCCTCGCCAGGCACCCTAAGAAGATGGCCCAGGTCGGCGCGTTCTGGGAACCCGGGAGTCAGGGCATTGCCGTCGGGAGCGCCCCAGGAGGAATTCGGCTCCGACCTTTTCCAACTCGATGCGGCTGGGGGTCGGGGGGACCGGGCTCCGCAGGGGCCAAGGCTTCCAGCGGACAGAGCTCCCCTGCCGCCCGCGAGCACCCCACTCCGCCCAGCCTCTGGCTCCCCCGCACCCAGCGCGCGGTCGGTGGGGCAGCACCCCCAGACCGAAGGATGCGCGGCGCGGAGCAATTTGGAGCGATCCAGTGGGCACACCAGAGACAGCGGCGGCGCGGGTCAGGGGAGCGGCGTCCCGTGGCCGTTTCCACTCGTGTCATTTGCAGCTCTCCGTGCGGGGCCCCGCGAGCCGCGCTGTCGGGGCGAGCGGCATCGGTGCCTGGCTGGCCCCGCCGGGAACCGGCTCTTTCCCGCTCCGTTCATTTTTCCCATTAATTTGCACCCCTGCACGTATTCCCCTCGGCTACTGAACGCGGGCGCCCCGGTCCCCGCCGCCCCGGCCTCCCGAGCTCAGGGCTGGGAGTAAGCGAGGGCCGGGCTGGCGCTCCCCAACGCCCGCCGGGCGTCCCAGCGGCCCATCCGCCCGCACGGGTTCTGGGCAGCCGAAGCAGCGGGTCTGGAAGCCGAAGCTGCAGCGCCGGGTCCTGGGTGCCTGGGCCGCGGCGGGTGAGTCCTCGCGGCCGCCGGGAGAGCAGCGCCGAGCGGAGCGGGGCCGCGTGTGACGACGCGGGCGCCGGGGACACGCGCGTGCACCACTCTGCCTGCGCGCGCGTGGCTTCACCTTTCCTCTCTCCTCCCCTCGTTCCTTTCCCTCTCCCCTTTCTCCCCCACTCCCTCCCCCCTCGTTCCCAACCCCTGGCCTCCCTCGGTGCGCCTGTGTGTGTGCGTGCGCACTCTCTAGTTCCCTGAACTCGGATCTTCAGGAATGCAAAACTTGAAGTTGCTGCTTCCGCCATCGGTGTGACAGGTCACATACCTGATCTCAGTCTCTTCACCTGTAAACTGGGCGAAGACCGCATTGCTGACAGTGCGTGTGCGTGTGCGCGCGTCTGGGATAAAGGCCCCTCGTGCCCTTCATTCTAAAACGCCGTGGTTACAAGGAATGGATGAAACTATAAATGAGGGGAACAGGATCAGGCCTTCAAAACGTCCAGGAGGAGTCCTTATTCTCTCACAAACGGTGTAGTTGCGGTGGCTGGGGGTAGGGGGAGGAGGGAACCGGGAGTCGGGGGCGCTCCTCAGCCCGACCCCGCGACCCTGCAGCCCGAACCGGACTTCGAGCCGCGGGTGGACTGGGGCGCGGCGCGGGGGGGTGGGGGGACGCAGCAGGTGCGCGGGGCTGGCAGGGTCCCTGGGCGGGGCTGGCAGGGTCCCTGAGCGAGAGCCGCCCAACAGCCCGCCAGCCGGCTGGGGTCAGGCCTGCGCCCCCTCCCGCATGGCACGAGCTTCTGGGCGAGCTTTTGGCCCCTCCCACAGGCCGGAGCGCAGTGCTCCCCCACCCCTCTGCGCTCACGTGAGTGCGTGGGCACCCGATTGGCAGCCTATGCGGTTCCCACAAGGCTCTGGCTCCCTCCGAGGCTGGCAGCCCAGGCTCCAGGATCAAGCCCTTTCCCAGACAATGTGGGTGCGGCCGCGAGTGGCTGCGCACTCACCTGCCCTCCCCTTTGCTTCTCGGTTCCCTGGCTCAGCTGCCAGCCCAGGCTGTCCCAAACCCTCCCCAGCCGCGGGCAGCCCCTGTCCCGGTGCCCCCTCCAGTCTGAACTCTAGTTCTGCAGCCCCTCCTCACCTAAGGGGCTTGAAGTCAAGGCAATGCTAAAAGCCCGAGGCTCCAGGGCCCCTCCCCGGGACAGGACCCCACGGGCAGCCCGGCCCCCCAAGCTGGTGCCAGAGTTCCTCTTTCTGCCAGACTCCCCAGTCACTCAGGAATTTCCCCAGGCTCCCAGCCAGAATAGCGGAGGCCATGGGGCCGCGCAGCTGGGATCTGAGACACGCGTGGGGGCCCGCACAGGCAGGCCGCGACACCCGTGGGCAGACTCACCACGTCTTGAGGGGCTGTTCTGGAGGGGCCAGGGAAGGAGCACCACACTGCCCGCGTGTGGGGAAGGGGACCCTCTCGCTTCAAAAGGAACAAAACACGGGACAGAAACCCAGACTTTGGGGTCCCTACAACCCAGACCCGCCCCCACATACACACTGTCCCGATGAGCGGCGGGGAGAGCCGTGACTTGTGGCCAGGAGGCCTCAGGGCTGCATGGCCTGGAGGGGCCCTCACCCAGGGCCCGGCGAGGTCAGGGCAGCAGCGAGCAGGCTGAGACGCATCCCGAATGTCACCTCTGCTTCTCTGCAGACTGAGGGTGCGCGGGCGGAGGGCGCCCTTCCTGCCTGAATCTCGGTGGCACTGCACTGACCAACCTCTGCCAAAAGCGGGGTCAGTCCTGGAGGGGATCTGTGTGGGCGCCCTCGGTCAGAAGCCAAACTTCGGATGGGTTTCCAGCGACTGCGAGAAACTGAGACGTTGGTTTGGGGGGTATATTGCTTTCCCTTATCCCTCGGCCTCTTCCAGAATGCTGAGGAGGAGGAGGGGGGTTGCCCAAGTCACTTGTGAGGAGCACAGAGGCCACTTCTCGGGGTCCCCCTGGGCGACAGGACAGGCTCAGCACCACACACCCCGAGGGCTGCGGACACTTCCTGCGAGACTGTTGATTTTACAAGGATGTTTCTTCCGCCTGGATGCCCGCGGAGAAGTGCACAGGGGCTGGGGGTTCACAGAGGGGTCGTGAAACAGGGTCGCCAGCTCTGCTACTTTAATGCTTTAAGCTCTGTCCCGCCCCCCAAACTCCTGTTTCCTCAGGGCAGGGCCAGAGGCCGCGGTTTCAGGACATACTGGACTGAGGGCAAACTTTAAGTCATCACGTGAGGAGCCATCGCCACTGAAAATGTGTGTTACTCGCAGACCCCCGCGGGGGTGCGGGCTCAGAGGGTGCTCGCGTTTAAAAGGCAGGCTGGAACGTGCAGCTGTTTGGAGCCTCTAGGGGCTGGCTGGGGGTGGGGTCACAGGCCCTCAGGGCCAGCTGACCTCAGACATCAGAGCTCAGAATGGAGACAGACAGCGGTGCACATTCAGCTTGGGGACCCCAAAGTCCCACAGCCCAGAGAGACTTCGCAGCGCTTCCCCCCCGGGAGGAAAGGAAAGGGGCGGAGGGGACAGCGGGCAGGGGATGGCCGGCTAGCTGGGCAACAGAGAGCGGCCCGGCAAGCAGCTCCTGTCCCAGGAGCACCAGTGGGTCGCCACGGCAATGCCACCCAGCAGCTCCCGGGTTTACATCAGGCACTGAGGGCGTCAGCTGTCTCAGATGGCCCAGGTGCCAGGCGTGCACTCCACGTGCCTGCTCAGCCTGGGGTGGTCCGGGCCCCCCCGAGACCCTGCTCTGTCTGAGCGACGGCGTGGGCTGGGCACGCAGGCACTGCAGTGCTGTGGTCTCAATGGAAGGGCGAGAAGGGCACAGCTGAACGGCCCCTGCCACCCACTCCGTGGACACTGCGCGGCCGTCAGCCGTGCCTCTCACATCAGCAGGTGCTCTCCGTGTGGCCTCACATGGAGCGTGCTCGCACACCACACTGGCCACAAACACCCGATAAGCGTCAGGGAGTGACAGTCGTGCAGCGCTTGCTCCCAGACTACAGTCGAGAAGACGAGGGCTGCGGAGCAGAGAGAACTGAAAAATCCCCACATGCCTGGAGGTGGGACCACACACCGCCAAAGAAGAAATTTCAGGGAAAAGTTTTAGATATTTTGCCCTAAATAAAAATTCAACTGATTAAAGTTTATGGGCTGCAGAAAAAGCAATGCTTAGAGAGAGAAGCAGTGCCGAGAGAGAGAAACTGAGAGGCCCGCACAGATCTGAGAAGAAGAAAGCCCGAAGGCGGGCAGGCTAGTCCCCCCTTCAGGGAACTAGAAAGAAGAGAGTGAGTTAAACCCAAAGTGAGCAGAAGAAAAGAAACAATAAAAATTCACGCAGACATCTATGGAACTGAAAATCGGAAATTAAGAGAGAAAAACTAACAAAAACAAGCTGGTTCTTGAAAAGGTCAGTGAGACAGATGAGCCCCCAGCCAAGCCACGGGCCGAAAGCATGCGTCACGAGTGCCAGCGACGAGAGTGGGGACGTCCCCTCAGACCTCGGGGACACGAAAAGGCTAATAAGGAAAGACGACGTGGCCAGATTCGGGGGGCCTGGAGGAAGGGGACCGACCCCTAAAGACAACACCTGGAAGACTCACAAGAAGAAAAGACAGAACAGAACGGGCACCCCTGGAGAAACGGAGTCAATAATAATCTCCTAAGAACAGAAAGTCCTGGGCCCAGGTGAATTCTACCAACACTGAAGGAAGAAATTATGCGTTATCCGCAATCCCTTCCAGAACACCGCGGAATTCTCCTTCGCCCGGTCTGTGAGCTGGCCACACCGAGACTTGCCGAGAAAGGAAGACCACAGACCGTCCCCTCTCGAACATGGAGGCAAAAGTGCTGAACACAACATTAGCAAATCAAATTCCAAAATGAACAGAGAGCATGACATACCACCGCCAAGTGGGAGTTACCCCAGTTACGCAAAACTGGGTCAACATTTGAAAGCCAACGAGTGGACGCCTTCATGACAACAGGCTGGAAGAGAAAAATGGCGGATCGTATCGAAAGACACAGAAGCAGGGCCTCCCTGAGGGCGCAGGGGTTGAGTCTCAGCACTAAGAAGCTGTCCGCAGCCACTGCAGCGCGAGTTCTATCGCCGGCCAGGGAGCTTCCCACAGGGCGCAGCAGACCTCTCCTGTCTCCCCGCTGCCCCCTCAGCAGTGTGTTTCAGTGGATCTGCCTGTTCTGCTCCCCACTCTGTCCCCGGGGAATCCTCTGACCCACCCCCCACCTCTGGCCTACACCCCAGCTCTCGTATGCATAAGTAAATAAATCTTTAAGAAAAGACACAGAAGCGGGCCTCCCTGGTGGCGCAGCGGTAGAGCGCTGCTGCGCTGCGGAGCTGTCGGCAGCGGTGACGCGAGTTCGACGCCCGGCCGGGGAGAGTCCCACATGGTGCTGCAGATCTCTCCTGCCTCGCCCGCTGCTCCCCTCAGCAGTGTGTTTCTGATCTGCCTGTTCTGCTACCTGCTCTGTCTCTGGTGAACCCTCTCGCCGCCCCACGCCTCTGGCCTGTACCCCAGCTTGTATGATAAATAAAATAAATCTTAAAAAAAAAAAAAAAAAAAGAAAAGACACAGAAGCATTCACCAAAACTCAGCACCGAATCATGCTCCAAAAGAACTCTCAGCAAAGTAGGAGTGGAGACTTTCTCAACTCGATAGACTTTCTCAACCAAAACGCCACAGCCGACACCACGCTTGACGGTGAGGGCTGCAAGCTGCTTTGCTGGGACGGGGCACGTCCTTCCCGGCCCTGCCCGCCAGCCTGGTGCTGGAGCACAACCCAGGGCTGCAGACGGGAGAGGGGGACGTCACTGAAGTCTAAAGCGCCGTTCCAGGACCAACACTGTCCAGAGAACGAGACAGGCCACCGCCGGGGATACTCAGTGGCCGGAGAAGCCGTGAGGTATTTTTTCTGTTTTTCAAGCAAAAATGCGTCATGCCTTTTCCGATAGCCCGGTATTTGCAGAAAGTCCTTTACTGGTAGGAAGGACTTGCCCAAAACATGCAAAGAACTCTTAAAAAGCAACACTAAGAAAAGGAACATCTCTGGTTTTCAGAAAATGGGCGAAAGGGCTGAACGGACACGTCACCCCGGACAGACGGCTCCGAGCGCAGCGCGGTGCGCAGCTGTTGGCTGGCAGACCTGCCCAGGTGCCGGTGTATGCTGCTGTTTTTACTGCGCTCACACACGCAGCCGCTCTCCTGCCAAACCTCCCAGAGCGCCGCTCGGGGCCCCGAGCGCCCTTGGCCGGCTGTGCCCCCGCATCACCGTCCAGCTCCAGAACGCTTGCCTCTTCCGAAAACGGAACTGCGGCTGAACCCCAACCCTGCTGCCCGGCCCAAGACACGGGGGCGGTGCGCTGTGCGTCCCGTGTCCACGCACAGGGCTGTTCGGGGAACCCCGCATGGGCTGTCCGGCCTGGAGTCGGCCAGCGCTGTCCTCGTGACCGGCCCGGGCTCGGCAGGGCCGATAGCAGAGCCGGAGCCTGGTCCGATGGGCACGCACGGTGGCGCGGTCGCTCCTCCGCCAGCTGTCCACCACGCGTGGCCTGCGTCCACCTCTGGCCACCGTGGGGAGAGCTGCGGCGAAGTGGGTCCGCGCGTCTGCCAGGCACGGCTGAGGTGCCTCCGTCGTGCTGGATGCGCCATGCGGCTGCCGGGTCGGCTCTGGCACCGCTGAGCCGCCTGCAGGAAACGAGGTTCCGGTTTCTCCTCGTGCTGGGCGGCCTGTCATTTGCTGGTCCCGCCCGGGCTGTGCGAGGGCACCCGTGGCTGGGGCTGGGTGCGGAGGAGCTCGCAAGGGCTCGCTGGCCATTTGCGCTTCTCTGGGGAAACGTGAGCCTCCTTCCTTCGCACAGGGGAAGCAGGCCGGCTGCCCCGGGCCCATCCACACCCCGGCCGCTCCCCACACCGCCGTGGCGGTGTCTGAGGCGCAGACACCTGTAATTCTGATGAAGCCCAGCCTGCCTCCTTCGGTGTCACACTCAAGAAATCACTGTCAAATCCAAGGTCATGAATTATGCCCCAGTCGTTTTACAGTTCTGGGAGCTCCATTTAAGCCTCCACCCACTTTGTGAGCACCTGTCTGTGGGGTAAAGCAAGGGCCCAGCGTGCTTTCTCTCGCTTGCGGACGTCCAGTTTTTCCAGCACCTTCTGTGGAACCAACTCCCCTTCCCTTCTTGAACGACCTTCTGCCCTTGTCTGTGCGTGGCTCGGTCAGGCTGTGGCGTGAGGCCCTGCGTGTGGCCAAAACCATTTGGCCACAGATGCACGGGCTTGGCCACTGGTCCACGGGTCTCTTTAGGGCAGCAAAAAAATTATTCTGGTTGTCACAGCTTTGGGGTCAGCTTTGACACCAAGGTGGGCGACGTCCAGCTTCGGTCTTTTCAGGAGTCTTTTTGGCTACCTGAAGTTCCTTGATTTTCCATATGCATTTCAGCGGGCTTTTCTAGCTGGGACTTTGATCGTTGAACCCAGAGATCTGCTGGCTGGGGCCACACGCGTGGGCCGGGAGCCCGGAAGCAGATGGCTTCTGACCTGAAGCCCAAGCCGAGGCTCTCCAGAGGAAGCACCGGCTTTGGCGTGGCGCTCGCGTGGCGTGCTCCGTTGAATGTGAGCTTCTGGAGGGGCCAGGGTCTGTCACACGGCACTGCAGACCCCCAGCGCGGGCCCTGGCCGCCCCGGCCCCACGGGTCTTCGGGCTCGTGACTTGCGCCCCAGCTGCCACGCAGGGCCTCACGCCCCGGCCTGACCGAACCACGCACCGAGCAGTTCCGCTAAGAACAGAATTCGAAAGTAACACTCGCACCCTCTCCCGGATGGAGGGGGCGGCCGGAGCCGCTGTGTCACTCTGAGCTGGGGACTCCGTCCAGGCCCCGGTCCCAAATGTCCCTCTCTGTCCACGCGCACAGTGGCTGGCCTGCTGCAGGAGGGGCCTCTGGCGGGCGCCTCACCGGGGGCCCCGGGTCCAGACGCCACTCGGTCTCTCCGCTCGTGGCGACTCCGTCCGGAGCCCTGCTGGTCCCAGGCTGGCAGTGCCTTGCGCGCGCAGGGCTCGGCACCCCTCCAGGCTGGATTGCAACAGCTCCTGGCCGCTGCGCAGCCCCGCGTGGGCAGGTCAGGCCTGTCACCCGAGAAGCCTTGAGTCAGGGCCAGCCGGGCGCTGGCTGCCGCCTCCCCCAGCGGGTGCCTTAAGCCTTCCTGGGACTCCGGTGTCTTCGGGATGACCTGGCCACACCTGCGGGTGTCTCATCCCCAGCCCGTCAGTCAGGAGGGGCGTGGCCGGGAGCAGGTGAGAGGTGGCACAGGGCAGGGGCGGTGCGGGCACTGGCGGCTGCCCCAGAGCTTCCTCATCCAGGGATGCCACACCTTCCTCTGACCCTGCCCACTCTTCTCAGGGCGCTCTTCACTGTCCCCCCGCGGGCATGGGGGAGAGGGAGCGGGGGGTTTGGGTTTCCCAAGCCCTTCGTGCTCGTCTCGCCGGCCCTCGCGAGGGAGACGGGGAGGGCGGTTCGGGAGGGGCATCTGAGCTGCTCGCGGCCAGCGACGCCTCAGAGGCCTGGTTCCAGGGCTGGGGATTCCAAGGCGCCCCAGCGGGGCCAGGGGCCGCCCCGCACTCCGAGCTGGACAACCTCGTCCAGGACCTGCAGGCCTCAGGCCCAGGCTGGTGCCAAGACAGGCCCGTCCAGGTGCTTTGGCCTGCTCGACGCCGCTCCGTGCCAGGTGTGGTCCAGGGCACTGCGGGAGAATGCCCGTCCCTCAGAGGCCCCACGCGCATCCGGGCAGACTGGGGTGCTGTGAGAACCCCGCCGAGGGAGAGAGGGCTTCTGGGCCCGTGCGGAGAGCTGGAGAAGCCGGGACGGCGGGAGGCGGTGGGAGGGAGGTGAGGGGCCAGGCGGTGGCCAGAGCCAGATGGGCAGCGGACGGGGGCTGGGTGGCAGGAGCAATGGCCCCGGGAGGCACCGCCTGGGAGCGGGTGACCGAGGCAGCTGGGTCGGGGCCCTGCGGTGGAGGCAGGCCCGGCTGAGGGGCACGGGGAGGCAGGCTCAGGTGGGGGAAAGCGCCACTTCACCCCAGCGTTTGCCCAAACGCTGCCAGCGAGGGAGCCTTGGAGAAGAGGCGGGGCCCACCTGTACCCCCAGCGCACCCTGACATGGTGGCCACTGATGGACAGGTCGTTGGGGCCTGTGGGGGCCATACTGAGGGGACATTGCTCCCCTTGAACAGGCGGGGGGGCTCAGTACCAGCGGGGGCTCGGTAGCTGTCTTGGGGCAGCAGCCGCATCCCGGCACGCCTGTACCTCTCCGGGCACTCCACGTGGGGCGGCACGGAAGTCTGCGCTGTAACCAGCTCCCAAACTCTGCCGCTGAAGGACCACACGGCTGTCCTGGGGCTCGTGGCCCCGCTGACGCAGCCTGCCAGTGCCGGGGAAGGGGAGCTGGGCGCTGCCGGCTTCAGCACACGCACCCCCGGCCGGCACTCGGGCAACCCAAGCGCAACCGTCCACACCCCGCGCCTGCCGTCTCCTGCCCACCCCGTGTGGGCTCAGCGGAGCCAGAGCTCCCCTGCTGGGCAGCAAACACCCTTTGCAAGGAGCCAGTGTCCCCTTTGTTAGCACCAGATACTGCCTTGCTCATGAATGGGGAGCACAGGGGCACCCCCTTGCCGCACGCAGCACAGCAGGCGCCAACCGCAGTGGCCGCGGGCGCACGGGAAGCCGGCGGCCAGTCTGCCTCACGCCTGGACACCGCTGCTGCCGCCGCAGGCCAGGGGCCCAGCCGGCCGGGGGCGGCTGCTGAAGCGTTTCTCCGGAGCCGTTTCCAGGAGCAGGCCCCGGCTCGCTCCTGCCGCGCTGCCCAACAAACAGGTGAAGGCGGCAGCGGAGGGGCCGCGGCTCAGGAGCGGCCGGGTTCTCGCCCGTGAGAAGAAACGCCTTTCACCTTGCGGCTTTAAGAGGCTGAGCTGCTGACCCCTCTTCCCAGCAACCTCTTGACCGAGTGGTTGCGGAAAACCTGCCACAGAACTTCCCACTCGCGGGTACCCCGAAGCATTTTCTGCAGCTGGATCGGTAACAGGAACTGCATTTCCTGACGCCCGTAAGCCTCTTGAGGGGTTGCCAGCTGCTGTCAAGTAAGTTCTCACTGGAAAGTAAAGACACGTGAGTTAGAGCTTCAGCGGCAGAAAACTCCCGCGTCGGACAAGGGCGACGCGGGAGGGCTGAGAAGGGGCGCGAGTCTGCGCAGGCTGAGGGCTCGGGAGCAGCACAGGTCCGGGCAGACAAAGTGACCCTTTGGGGAGGCTTCTCTGTAAAAGGGGCCGGCGACGGGGCAACTGCGTGGAGGAAAAGCGCCGGGGCCAGGCGAGCCCACCGCACGCGGGTTACCCACTGGGCACTGAGGCGGCCCCACCTGACAGCACTTCAGAGCCTCCTCCTGCCTCGAGCCGCCATCCCCCTAAGACAGGGCTGCTGGGAGGGCAGTGGGGAACACAGGATGAGCGCACTTCTACCAAGTGAGATGACTTGAGGGAAAAAACGGGTCACGGGTTAGTCACCCAACAGTATCTATCGCGCCTGTGACAGGCGCTTCTCCAAGAATTATTTCATTGCCACAAGCCCCACGAGGCCCAGGAGACCAAGCAGCCTGAAAGGAGGCACTCGGGAAAGCTGAGGATTTCTGGGCAGAGAGATTCCGTTTCCTTCGAAGCCTCGCGGTGCCTGGCTGAGCGGGCCCTTTGTGCCAGCCACCCCCTAACCACTCGGGGCCCCGTGGAAACCATCACCCTCTGCAGGCCACACTCAGGCCACCTGCATTTCCTGACCCCGAGTGCCTCAGTTTCCCCAGCACCTGCCTCCCCCACCACCCCGAGTCTGACGGCCTCGTCTCGGCTGCTTCGGAAACACCCTCTGCTTCCCCAGCCCCTGCCTCGATGGATGCCCCTGGCTCGCCCTTCTATGTAAACCAAGTGAGGAAACGAGAAGGCCGCGACACACACGCACCCCCGCTGAACGGTCCTCCCCTCCCTTCTGGAACTCAAGCTGCGTGGGCAGGACCGGACACGCGGAGCTGACGCGGCACGTGCCGTGCAGAAAAGGGACACTGAAGATCCTCGGTGCCGTCAGACCGGACCGGGCCTGGCTCTCAACTCTGGGCCGCGAGGAAACTCAAGCTAGTGCTCAGGCTGCGAAGCCGTAAGAATCGCGTGTGTGCGTGCGTGTGTACTCATGCAACTGTAAACTGAAGATTCTTGGTGCTGTTTTTCAATTTTAAGGCCCTGGGGGCCGAGCTCTTGGGCCGAGGTTCCGGGAGCGTCAGTCCCGGCGGCTGTCACCAGCGCCACGCGGCAGCCCGGGCTGGAAGGGCCAGCTGCAGGCCAGGCCCCAGCGGCTCCCACAGCAGCAGGAGGCGGCCGGCAGGAGGATGCAGGGCGGCCAAGCAGCGAGGGGCAGGGCAGGCCGGGCCCAGAGACGAGCCAGGCTGAGGGCGTGAGGCGTGGCAGGGTGCAGGGGAGGCGGCGCTCAGGGCCAGCGGCGGAGCGGCAGGAGGTGAGACGCGGGCTGAGGGCTCAGTCTTTCCGCGCCGCTGAGGCCACAGGGCGTGCGCGTCTGGAGTGACCCGGGCAAACCCGCAGGCGCATCACCAGCACCGGGGACACAGGCCAGGGTGTGGCGGGGGCAGAGCACACACGAGGCCCCGCCTGCTCCGAGCGGGGCCGAGGACGTCGCGACAGTTGTCACACCTGCCTCAGGAGCTCCGGGGGCGGCCTGTGCGGGGCTGGCTCCCCGGCGACACCCCCGTCGCAGAGACCCGGGGGCACTGTGTGGGCGCCCCCCGAGAGGACGCGGGCGGGTGTCCGAACACGGGCTCGCTACAGGGCCCGCACGGGGAGACCGAGGACGCTCCCGGGAGATGCCGGGCCAGGAAGACGAGTCCGCGCGACCCGCGCACGGTCACAAGCCAGGGCCGCGGACAGCAGAGGCTCCGCGGGCGGCTCTGCGGTCACCTTCCAGTTCCCAGGCGAATGGACTTCGTGACCTTAGCCTCGGCCTTCCCAGCCCTCTGGGGCCCTGCTTGTGAGAAACGGGGGCTGAGGCCCGTCCTCAAGCACCACCGAGTGGCAGCATTTCCGACCACCGCGCCGGGCCCCGGGCAGAAGACCCGGCCCAGGCAGCCCTCTCCTTAAATTCCCCTCTGGAGGGGCCCTCAGAGCAAGCAGGCGGCCGCCTCTGCTCAGTTGGCAGAGGGCGCTGGGACACGCTCCCCGCCCCGCCCCGGGCCAAACCAAAGCAAACAGCGCGCTGGTTCGGAACGGAACCATGTAATACCCACTTGGCAAAAAACGCATGGCTGGCATGGCACAGAAGGAACCACCTGACTCCAAACTGTGCCTCCTGATCCTTTAATGAGACTAAGCCCTTGAGGGGAGCACGAGCGCTGGCCCGGAGGGGCGGGGCGGGGCGCAGACGCTGTCACCCGGAGGCCCGAGCAGCGAGGCCGAGCCTCGGGAGCGCCTGAGGCCCGCGGTCTGCACCGTTGGGGAGCACCCCGGGAGTGTGCTTTAGGGAGAGGCGGCGGAGCGAGCCCCAGGCCCCGCCCGCCCCCCGACTTCAGGCCAGGGCCCGGCCACAGCGTCCTGATAGCCCCGGGGGACGGTCCGCCGAGGGGGCGTTTATTTGGGGTCTTTCTTCTTCTTCTTCTTCTTCTTCTTCACTGGGGTTTCCTCGCGGGGTGCCTCCACTGCCGCCTGCGCCGGCCTGGGGCGCGGCTTCTTCCAGCTCCGCTGTCCGGGCCCCGGGGGCAAGGGCTGGTGCGCAGGCAGCCACGCCCCGCCGTCTGCGGCCTCGTCCGGCGCCTCGGTGCCCCCGCCCCGCCTGGGGTCTCCGGGCCGCGGCGCCACCCGCGCCCTCTTCTTCCTGGCCTCAGCCTGGGGCTGGGCGTGTGTCTCCACGTTTTCATCCGTGTTTTTCTTTCTCTTCTTGGCCTTTTTCCTTCCCGGCCGGGTCTCCGAAGGGTCGGGCCCCGCAGCTGAGCCCTGGACCTTGCTCTTGAGCGCCGCCATCCGCTGGGCAAAGTACTCCTGGATGGTGACGGCGCTGGTGGTGGTGGCGGAGGGCGCGTGCCCGTCAGGGGTGGCAGGGCGGGACTCGTCCTGCGGGGGGAGAAGAGTTGGCAGCGGTTAGGCTCGGCGGGCACCATCACAGCATCTGGGCGCCCCCGGGGTGACCTCCCCCCGCAGGGCGGACCCAGGAGAAGCCAGAGGAGGGCCCAGCACCCGGGCGACGCTGAGCTGGGCGCGGGCTTCAGGAGCCATCTGCAAGCCCTGGCGTCTCGGCGGCGCCGTCACCCACGGGCAATGGCCGACTCCACGGCCGGAGCGCCGCGACCGCCACCCTGCAAGACACCCGCCTCACAGGTCCCCGGCTGCGGCCTAGAGACGGCGACGCGCCTGCCGACGGCAAGCCCCGCAGGCTGGGCACACGGGTCTCCGCAGCCGCGCCCGGCGCCTCCAGGGCAGCAGGCGGGCAGGGCCCTTGGCAGGGAGGGCAGGGGCCGCCCCTCTGTTGCGAGGCAGACCAGCTGCTCCTGGCTGCGCTGGCCTCGTTTCCAAATATGAAGAGTCGCTCTTAACACCCGGGGTTAAGTGAGGTTTACATTTTAATTCTCACTAAAACGTGCAGCCTTAGACTTGAGAAGAGAAAATTCCTACCATGACAGGCTGGGACAAAACCAGAGCCGGCATCGCGATGGGCTGGGGTGCTGCGGAGGGGGGCGAAGGGAGCACGGACCCACTTCAAGCCAAGTCCGTGTCCGCAGTGGCTTCGCCCACAGAGACTTTTATTTATTATTATTTTTTTAAAGATTTATTTATTGATGCACACAAGAGCTGGGCTGCAGGCCGGAGGTGCAGGGTGAGAAGTTCGCCGGAGACTTTCAGAAGACACCAGCCTTGCAACAGGGAGGCAAGCGGGGTTCTGGCTACCTGGCTTCTCCCTCCGCATCACGCAAAACAGCGATTCGAACCCTTGCATGCCAGGGCAGTGGGCAAAGTCTTCTGGCTAAAGCAGTTTCCCAGCTGGAAGTCCACAGGTCACTCTGGACCGGCGGGCAAAGCTGTGCTCGTGAGCGGGTGTGATCATCGACTGACCTCAAAGCTGGTTCTCCTGACAGGTGGCACGGAAGAGCCGCTCTGCGGGGGCACACGGAGAGCCACGGGCCTGGAGCACGAGCCCGCCCGCCCGCCAGGGCAACGCACGAAGCCCGGAGAGCATGTGGGCATGCCAAGCTCACGACGTTCCCATCAGCGCGCAGTTCCCACCCAGTGACACCGAGAAAGCTGAAAAAACCCCAATTCCAAAACAAAACAGCTGCCCCCTTCCAGGCAGAAAAGGGCGTTTGTCTTTCTGTGCTGAAGTGCTGGGAACACCACAGCTCTGCCGCGCGTCCAGGCTTCCTGGCGCGGGCAGGTCGGGCGTGAGGGACGAGGTCGCGCGGTCTCCGGGGAGGAGCAGAGGGGGCCGGCCTCACTGGGCACTTGGGCGTGCGCCCAAGGGCGCAGCCAGCTGGAGCTGAGGGCCCACACCACGCCACCGACTCACGCCCCCCTGAGTTCCCGCTGCTGACACAAGGTCAGTGTGTCGATCGCACTTTTCCTTACGGGAGACACAAACCATCTCCGTTCTAGCCCCAGGAACAACCGTACGATCGACGCCGGGGCGATGAGGCCTGAGGGCCACAGGCCCCTGCACACCGGAGGCGGCCAGCGTGGGGACGGCGGGGGCTGCCGCGCCAGGCCCCTCCATCCAGGGGAAGGCCGGACTCTGCTGCCGCCTGCACAGCAGGAACGCGTTTGGGAACCCAGGAACGGGAGGAACGGCACAGACGTGACCCCAAAGGACCAAGGCCCAGGACTCTACTTTCTAGGTTAGGTTAGAACTTAAAAGATTTCGAAGCGCGAAACCCCGGCCCAGACGGCAACGACAACCCGCCTCTGCACTGGGCCGGCGCGCGCCGGGCTCGGCTTCAGCACCAACAAGCCGCTGCTCCCTGCAACCCAACGACCACCTGCCGCCGCCACGGCGCGGACACACGGCCCGACCGCAGAGGGGCACACGCGCTGGCCCGGCCTGTCAGCAGTGCCGTGCAGGCGGCGAGATGGCGGACTCCGGTGAAATGAAGTGAAACAAAAGCCACCTACTCTCTCACAAAATACAGCAAGGGGTGCAGTGCACCCCTCGTCTTGGCAAACATCTGACAGCTCAGGGCCCAGAGCCCTCCTCCCGCTCGTGGCCTCAACAGCTGGGCCTCAGACGCCTCCCCGACCTCTCCCAATCAGGTCAAGTGAGCAGCTGGAAGGTTCTGGGCTTAAAAACCCGGACGGCTCCCCTACACCCAAGACCTGCACTCTCAAGGGCAGAGCGTGTGGGACGCGTGGCGGCGCCGTCCAGAAGTCCCCGGCGGAAGGCCTGGCCGGGCTGCCGCGTCGCCGGGGCCGAGAAGAGGGTGCGCCCAGAACTGAGTGCGAGGCGGGGGCCGCACAGGGCCCAGGCACCCCGCGGCCACTGGGGTCTCAGCGGAGGGCCCTGGGAAAGCTGTTTCAAAGCGCGCAGGTGAGGGGGAGGCGGCGGTTGCAGGCCCCCCCCGAATCTGCACGGCACCCGCTGTCTCGGCCCCTCATTAACGAGGCTCACTCGCCACCCTGACGAACCGTCACGCTTTTCACACAGAAAACGCAGCAGCGGCTCGTGCTCCAAACATCGCGCGGGCTGATCTGTTCGTGCTCCAGAGGCCTCAAGGCTGCTCCTCCTCCTCCAGCTCATGAGTCAAAAAAGAGCTGATTTTCCCCAATGGCAGCGAGGGCCCCCCGCCTTTGCAGCCAGCAGTCACTACTCTGCACCCGGGGGCAGCGGCCCCATCACGACCGCAGGCCCTGCTGGGCGGCCCTGACCCGGCGGCCCCCGCGGCCTTCCCGCCACGTCACAGACCCCTTCCCGGCCCACGCCCGCCCGACTTCCCGCCCCACAGAACAGGCGCACCTGCCCGCACGTCCCCGTCAAAATCGGCCCAGCACTGCCGTACCCGCCGCCCAGGGCCAAGGCCCGCGCTCAGCTGTGCCCAGGGCAGGAGCCAACCGACGCGAAGCTTCGTGGCGAGAAACCGGCACCAGACACAGGCTCCTTTCTCCCCGGAGAACAGCTGGCTTCTCTCGCTTGCTCTTCGCCTCGGTGGTGCCGAGCCAGAGGCCAGGCTGCAGGTTTTATAATCTGTCAAGTTGGCACGTACGTTCGCTTGGCAGAGTGTGCCGGTTAGGGGAGGAAGTAAAACCCTGCACTCCCGGGTGGCGCAGCGGTTGAGCGCCGCGCTGTGGAGCTGTCGGCAGCGGTGACGCGAGTTCGACGCCCGGCCGGGGAGAGTCCCACATGGCGTGGCAGACCCCTCCTGCCTCCCCGCTGCTCCCCTCAGCGGTGCATTTCTGATCTGCCTGTTCTGCTCCCCGCTCTGGCTCTGGTGAACCCTCTCGCCGCCCCCCGCCTCTGGCCTGTACCCCAGCTTGTATGTATAAATAAATAAATCACGAGCCCCAGTCTGTGGCAGGAACACCGGCTGCGCCACTGACCTCGGCCCCTGCCCTGGCCGCACCCTGCCGCAGGCCCGCCGAGGACCCGCCGAGGGCGGCTGCGGGGCAGCGGGCGAGGAAGGAGGCAGGTGGGCTCCGCGGAGACGAGGCGGTGACGTCTGACCGAGGCCTGGCTCTGGGCCTGCCCTGGCCGCCCACAGGCTCGGAAGCGCCTCCCTGCCAGTCAGACGAAGACCAGACGGCCTAGAGGCGACCCCAGGGAAGCGGGGGAGGTGAGGGCTAGCACTTCAAGAGTCAAGGGTCCAGACCATCGCAGGGCACTCGATTACCCAAGAGGCCCCTGATCTGGAACTGGAACAGGCCGCCTATCAGAATTGTCCAGGGACCGATTTTGCCCCGAAATGGTAATAACGTTTCAAGCCTGGTCTCCCCGATACTGTAAAGTCTGAAGTTGCAAACTGGAGGGGCCCAGGACCCAGGGGATGGAGGAGGATGCCACCGGCTTGGAGGGGAGCGGGCAATGCCCAGAGCCGCGTCTCCCACACCCCTGCAGACGACGCCAGGAGAGCGCCGCCTCCTCCCCGGCACAGCCTCACCCGGAGGAAGGCCCCGCTTCATCCCAGCGTCATGACATCACGCAACTAAAATCTGGGCGAGAACATTATTTCTGCCTTTCTGGCAGGACAAAGGGACAGATGGAAAACGAGGTGACACTTCCCCCCTTCCCCAGCACAGGGTCATCTGTGTGCCAATTTCTTATCCCAAAAACTCTCTGAACCACTGGCTGATCTGTCCACGAAAAGCCAAAACTAACCCTTTCGGGCCAAGCCCGTGTCCTGGCAGGCCCACACCAACCGGCGGCCTGGGGCTGAAGGCCTCGGGGCTGCTTGGGCCACTCCCCTCCACACGAACTCGGTTCAGTTCTTTTTCCTTCTTTTTAAACGAACATCGTATTATGCAGTGGTGTTCGTTGATCTAGAAGACGAGAGCATTTCCACTGGTACTGAAACACCTCTTGAGAAGGCCGGGACCCGCTTTCTCCTTTCCGGCTATTTCGGAGAGCTGAGGCAGGCCCGGGCGTGTGAGGTCCGAGCTGCCAGAAGAGGGGCGGTTTGTGCCCCGTCCTCGGGCAGGAAGAGGACGCGCTCTCCGCTCCATGTGCGAGGCAGAGATAAGGGCAGAGATTTCTGTCCTCGGCACCTTATCAGCTTTTCCTGCTACTTCCCAGAGCAGCCGCACGAGGACTGGCCAGAAACTAAACCAGCGGGGGTGGGGGGGGGGGGGGGGGCAGCCCAGAGCGCGGGAGGGAGGAGGGAGGGGTGAACGAGAGCGAGGAGGAGACGAGGCTTCTCACGGACCTGAAAACCGTTTGGCAGCAACAAATAAAGATGCCTCCGACACACGCTGGCCTCCGCTCAGACGGCAGCCCGGGCACAAGTTTGCACAAGAACTTCCTCTCCGGGGGGAGGCGCCGCCGCTTTCCTCACGCGGGCCCGGGCCGGCCCGCACTGCTGGCTCCTGGGCACGTAGCAGGGCCGAGGCCCTGGGGGCCTGCACCCCTGGCCGCAGAGAGCTTCTCCCCTGGCAGAGGCGTCTCCACTTGCACAACCAGTGTTTTGGGCCAGGGCGCTCACAATTCCACTGCCGCCCCGCAAAGGAAGCGCGCGCAGGCTAAGGGGCAGGTCTGCACACAGGGAAGGCCGCCGGGGCCCGCCTGCTTTCGCGACAAACCCCACGGTGAGCCTCAGCCGGAGGCCGCTGCAGGGAGCCCGCGTGTTTCCGGACACGGGGTGAGGAAGGCGGGCGGCTGCCGGCCAACGGTCTGAACAAGGAAGGGGGCACTCCTGGACACAGGGACCCCCAAGGAACTCAAGTGGAAGTGGCACCAGGCTGGTGGTCGTCTTCAAACTGCATCGTGGAAGTGCTCAAGTGTTCAAACAGACAAAACAGCACGATGAACCCCGTGGATCCACTACCCGGCTTCAGCCGTCACCACCGCACACCACTGCCAGCCCCACGCCACCGACTCAGCGTGGACAGAGACCATCCATTTCTCAGCTCTAAACTGTTCAGGATTCACCTTGAAAAGGTGACAGTTCCAAAAAAAAACTCCTTAATTATATTATCATCATTACATAAAGGGGCTAACAAAAATTCCCTGTCATCTTCAAACAACGGCTATGTCCCCACTGTCTATCTTTTCTTATACTTGATTTCAGGCCCCAGAGAAGGCCCCTCGAGTGCAACTGGTTACGGCGTCTCTGGTCTCCTTTCAGGCTGGAGCTGACTCCCTCTCTCATTTCTGCAGTTCACTGCCGAGGAGGGCGAGCCCTCGTCCAGACGGCCTCTCAGAGCCTGAACTGTGCGAAGTGGTCCCCGGGGGTGGAGACCGACCGTGCCCAGGGGCCTGCGTGCCAGAAGCCGAGTCCGGAGGCTGTCCTGCTGTCCATGCCGCTTTATGAAGAACGGTGACGGATTCAGAACTGAGGAAGTTTGGGTGAAAACCCGTGCTGTTCCTCCCTTGGGCCCAAGCACACGGCACCTGCGAGACGAAGCAGGTAACCGAGAGTCCCACTGAGCGGACTCGGAGCGCCCTGGACAAAAGCTCAGGCCCCACCGGCGTCCTGTGGCTCGGCGGTCGGAGCCCACGAGAGGGCGCACAGGCACGCCTCCGCGAGGACGGTCCTGCCCTGCCAGGCCTCGGGCCCACTCTGCCTGGCCGTGGGCCGCCCAGGGGTGGGCTCGCACCGACGGACGACAGATTTCACACAGGGGCAGGAGGCTGGGGGAGTAGCCAGAGGAGCAGCGAGCGCGTCGCCGTGACCCTCCAACTCCCCAGCGGACGTGTGCGAAGAGGCGATGCTTCCTCGACGGCCGTTGCCGGTGGCGTCTGCCCCCGGCCCGACCACTGCCCGCCTTGGAGTGGAGGTGGCTGAGGAGCCAGCTGTCTGAGGCGCGCCACGTGCCTGTGCACGGAAGCCGGACTGCCGGCAGAGACTTCCTCAGGAGTGTGCGGGGCGGTACGAGCACGGTCTGGTGGGACGGGGGAAGAGGAGCCTTGAAACCCGGCTCCACTTGCGAGCGCACAGGCTGAAACCACAGAGCAGTGAGGGAAAGAAAATATCGCTGCGAGAAGGTGAGCGCAGGCTCAGCAGACCACAGACACGTAACTAAATCTAAGAGCACCGTTACTGAAAACAGTGCAACAAATGCACCTGATTCAGCAGCGAGCTGGCTGACTACATCACAGAACGAAATTCCAGGAGACTCAGAACACTCTAATTTGGCTGTAGAAACCTAGCACGGAATATCTTAAAGAGAAAAAGAACTGCCCCCCGCCCCACAAAAAAAACCCAGAGCAAGACACAAATGCTCAGTCTTTTCCTTTGATAACCAGGTAACGGAGCTCCGCTGTGACCACTGCACGGGCAATGGGAACTGGCAGCAAGCACTGTGACGTTTTAACGTTTTTATGTCTAGAATCAGTGGGTTCCAAGATTTCGTACTCTGGGTAAACAGAGACAGAAAATGAATGAGGCCGAGTCTTTGAATAGGCGTCGGTGGCACAAGGATAAACTCACAGCAGATTCACCAGCGAAGCCCACAGGGCTACAGCCGCGAAGGGGCCTGGCCGGAGACCGGGCAGGGCAGCAAGCAGCCCGTGCGCAGCGCGCCGCCGCCACCCAGAGGAGCCAGACAGAGGCGGGGGCTCCAAACTGAGTGCACGGACTTGTGTGTGTACAAGGTGGGCCCGGAAAATCCCCCCGCCCCGGGTAGGACGGAGGGGCCGATACCATCGGATCATGTCAAGGGAACCCAAGGGCCCGCCCTGACTGGGTTAAGACAGAAACGATCAATAAATCAGTAACTGCAACGCACGGACACACAGCAAATGTGCGCCGATCCATGAGTGACGCAGGGAAGGAGAACTCGCCGGCCACCTCCGCAGAGTGCCGAGAAACGCCGCCACCTGCCCGCCGGCCAGGAAACACATACCCACAGCCACTGCACCAGGGCAAGCAGACCACAGCTACGGGGACACTGCTAAATTCTACTCCGAAAATGAAAGAGGAAAAGATACGAAGGAGCCCACAGGCTGGAAGAAACAAAAGAAACAAGAGAAGAAACGAGATTATCAGCCAATTGTTAGGTCACCCTGAGGGCCTGGATTCAAAGCGACTGTACAGAAAACCAGCACGGGTGCCGTCCGCGACACGGGAACGCCGCGCTTACTGAAGGTGGCACGCGACACCGCCCAGCCTCACACGGTCCCGGGGCTCGCCCGCAACAGCCCCAGGGCGTCTAGACAGACGCGAGGCTGGACACAGTGCGGGGCACCGGCCTCCGTTTCGAGGAACAGGGAGGAGGCGCGCGGGCCCGGCCGCCCCGAGGCCCTCGCATCCTCTATCCAGCACGTGTCGGAGGACGCGAGGGGACAGACCGGGACCTGGCCATCGGCCCGGCTCCTGGCAGGGACCACGCAACCGGCCCACCCTGCTCCTTCGGGCCACCACACAACAGCCGAGTGCGGGCGAGCTGGCGCCAGGGCCGTGTCAGCTCCGTCGCCCCCGCCACGTGGTCTCCCGGCGCGAGGACGGGAAGCCCTGACCGGGGCGGGGGCAGAACGACCGTGTGTGCACAACAGGTTACGGGCAGCGGATGACAGGCCTCGGGCGGCAGTGAGAGGCCTCCCGGAGGCGCGCCACGGCCGCCCAGCGGGACCCGCAGCGGCGGCACAGTGAGCGAGCGCCAGCGGCTGACTTTATCCGCTAACTCAAAGCGAGGGCCCACAGGGACAGCCAGACAGCGCGAGACCCTCTAGCGATCCCTGAAGGGTCTAAAGTAAACCGTGACCAGCGACGGTGTCTCGCGTGACCACCCTGCCTCTGAGGCCCAGGGCACAGCAGCTCGAGGGGCGCCCCCGGCCTCCCAGAGCGCCCGTGCCCTGCACAGACGGGGGCTGACCGTCTGCACCGACCACGTAACTAGGCGAGCGAAGCACTGGCTGCTCTGTAGCGCTGGCCACATTCTTTCAAAGGCTGTCCGGCTAGACGCCCTCGGGACCACAAAGGGAGCAGGCGCGTAACCTCCAGCCGGAGACTAACAGGCCTGGAGTGAGCGACACTCTAAAGAGACAGGCTATTCACAAGTTTTGAGAATAAGCAGAAATAAAAGAAAATCACCTTACTGACTTCAGAGTCTACTCAGCAATTTATCATCAAAAGCCACCTTCCTTTTAGGAAAAGGTACTGATGTAACATGTCCGCGTTCTACTTAGGCAAAGCAGCATTCCCAGGTCAGCTTTTCTGTCTGTACAAATATAAGCCCCATTAAGCCCAGCTTACTGAAATCAAGAGAGAAAATAAGATTACGCACTTGCCAGACAGCCACCCGGAGTTCAAGCTCAGAGAATGCTTTGAAGTCCGTCAGAGACAACCTTTGCCGGGGTGAGCCACGGAAGGGGCCCCGGACACACCTCGGGGCCGAAGTGACCAGCGACTGCCGGTCACCCCTGCTGTGACTTTGCTGAAAACAAGGCTTCCTGAGGCCGGAGAGTTGAATGCATCCAAGACGACGGGCAAACCCCACCTGGGCCGGCAGCCCGGGGCGCTTGTGGGGCAGGCCCGGCTGTGGAGAGAAGCCCTGGAGAGCTTCCCGAGCCCTTCAGCTTCCGCAGGAATGGGGACACAACACCGACCCGGTGAACACCGAGAACTTACAATCTGTGTCCTATGGAAGCCAAGTGTGTATTTGGAAAGCTCCCACGAAGGTTTTAAGCTGAATTAAAGAATAGTTTTAAATGGAACTCTTCGGTTGTTATAAAGTGGTCCCAACGGAATTATATAAGAGGTACAATTTAATGACTGATAAGCATCAAGAAATACACTAAATCGCATTTAAAGATATTGTTCAATCCTACTAATTTAGGGCTGGGTTCTTCTAGCATTATCTCTATGGGAATTGGCCTAGGAAGTTAGCAAATCCTCCTTAATAGAACCAAAGTCTACAAAAGACAAGACTCTTAAAGTTCATCCAATGGGGTTTAGGAGATAAAGATCCAAATGACTTAATTACAAAGAACTTCTGAGGCCAAGGTAAATATTTAATTTACCTAACAGAAATGCATTCAGGTAGCTTCAAGCAATTTAGTAACATTCACTTCTACACAAACATGTGCTGTACTAATTAGAATGAGTTCTTATCAAAGCAATTCCACCGGGACAGTTTAAATAAGCCGGGATTGAAGTTGCTTTTTCCTTTGGATCCATGTTCTTTACCTTAAACAGAAGTAAGGAATGAGATATTTTGAAAGCAAATACTTTTCACAACACTGAACAAAGGAACATCAAAGACCAAGCTCTGAGCACCCCGCTCACGTCGGATGCTGAGCACGCCGCCATGGGCCAAGCCGCCCGCCCGCCCGTCCGTCCATCCGTCCGCGGGAGCAGGCTGTGCGCGAGCGCACCTGCGAGGGACGTGTGCCCCAGGGAGGAAGAACCACACTGACGGTAAAGGGACATGAGCAGTGTGCTGTGGGGAGCTTTTTGCGCCTTAGCGAGACAAGTGTTTAGATTTGTTAGGAGCAAATCAAACTGAAGCCGTAGGATCAGCTGCCTCAGAAGGCTCTGGCTGGGCCTACGGACAGGCGAGGAAGGGGTTTTACGCGGCTGCGTGGCAGAACGACGACACAGGGCGGGGCGCGTGGAGGCCACCCGCTCCGACAGCTGGCAGTGGCTCCGGCTCAGAAGTTTCTGGTTCATGATCCTTTGTCACCTTCCCACATTTCCATTAATCCAAAACGCCTTGAAACACCCAACGGGTGGTAATTTAAGTCACAGGAAAGGATTTGGTGTAGAGGTTCTTTAAAAAGTAAACGTATCAAAGGACACTAGAGAGACAAAGCCGACAAAATCGAGAACCTGGAAAAAGCCACGAGGCAAGGAACCCAGGGCTTCAGCAATGAACAGCAAGGAAAACAGAGGAGTGGGCCCCTGCAGGCGAGGAGCTAGAGGACAGCACCAACCAGTTGCGTGCACAGGGCTCCTCAGGGCCCGGCCGAGCCTCAGGAGACAGCAGGGCGCGGGGAGCTCCGAGGGCTCGACGCAGGGGCGAGGCTCACTCCCTCAGGAACAGCCAGGGCGCCAGGCTGTGGCCTCGTCGTTCAGACGCCGGGAGCATGGGGAAGGCTGCCCAGGACAGCCCCGCTGCAGGGGAAGGGCGGGCGGGGCCGAAGCCGGCCGTGAACTGACCCGAGGCCGGGCCGGGGAGGCAGGGCGCTAACTATCCTCGCTGCTGCGACGACTTCGCGTTTTCGAGAAACTCCTCTTAAAAAATGAAAACCCACATGCCGCCAGAGCAGGCGTCTCCTGACGCGCACGTCAGCCCCGGCAGAGAAAGTGACGCCAGGAGCTGCCCGACTGAGCCGGCTCCAGGTAGGAGGCCCCCTGCAGAGGAAACGGGGGGCGACCCCCCCGAAAGGCAACCCCATCTGTGCGCTGACTCAGGCGCAGCGCCAGCGGAGCGCTCGCTTCCCCCGTGAGATCACGCACCGCCGCAGCAGCGCTGCTAATGTTAGCACAGGGTTTTTCCCTGAAAGAGTCACAATTCCTCTCGCTGGCAAAACAGGAACTGATCCCAACAGGAATATTATGTAATCCCAGGGAACAGAGGAGACGGGAAAAGCAGGATGGGGGGCGGGGAGGGGCAGGATGAAGGGGGAGCGGGAAGGCAGAGCCAGGCCCAGGCCCTCAGGCGCAGCCAGACAGGGCCTGCTGCGCTCCCCGAGTGCCGGGGCCCCCGGGACACGGCCAGGGAGCACAGAGCTTGCCTTTTCACCACCAGCAGCAGTCGAGGAGGAAGATTCCGGAATGCAGTGGGCAGCCAGGCCCAGAGGCCTGCTCGGAGGAGGACGTGTGCGCGTCACGGCTGCACAAGACGGCTCTGTTCTCCGGGCAGCTGGGGAAGGGCCTCTCCACAGCCGCCTCCGCCCAGGCCTGACTGACGGTCACTTCCAGGTGTCTGGCCCCCGGGCTTCCCTTCCGAAGGCTTCCTCCAGGCCGGGCCAAGCTGCCCGTGCCCTGCAGCTCCGGCCACGGCTGGTGCGCAGGCCGGCTGTCTGCCGGGCGGCTGTGCGCCGGGTCTCAGCAGGCTTCTGGAGGAGGGGTGCGCAGCGCTCCGGCTCCCCCCAGATCACCCCGTTCCTGCAGGGGCCACGGAGGCCGCCGTCAGGTGAAGGGACAGGAGAGAGCAGCGCAGGAACAGGGCTCGGGGCAGGCCCACAGCCGCGGGCCACCTGGCTCCTGGGCAAGCGCGGACATGGGCCAGGGAGGGGAACCGGGACGCTGGTTCTCAGCGCGGGCCTGAGCGGGGCTGCTTGTCCTTGAGTTCTTCAGCAGGGACCCGCCACCTGCCCACAAGCGAGGCGGTCCTGGAGCCCCGTTACCCCACGTCGCCCGGCCCGGAACGCCCACCCCGTTATCACGGGGCCTGGTCCTTCTAGTCTTCTGCTGACCCGGCTCAGGCTTCCGAGGCCCCTGACAGGGCAGCGGCCGTAGCCCCCCCCCCATTCTTCTTTTCTCATCTCCACACCCATAAGGCCCTTTTTAAATGGTAAAAGTAACCAGACCCCTCCCCTCCTGCAGCCTAGAGGCGAGGACCCCACCGTACCGCATCCCTGGGGGTCTCTGGGGAAAGCCGTCCTTTGGGGACCTAGACCCATGTTCCAACATCTGCCCCAAAATCCGAAACAGATTTGTGACCAGACTCTGGCAGCAAACCACCGTGGGGCATGGGGTGGGGGTGGGGAAGCACTCTGAGGTGGCAGCCGCAGACCAACCTGGAATTCAGCAGCTCCAAGTCGAGGGGACCCACACCCCGACCTCCTGGCACAGCAGGACGCAGGCAGGGCCCAGGGCCCACGGGTCAGACCCGCCTGTCAAGCCAGTCGGCGTCCGGCCTTTGGGGCAGAGCTGGCAACACAGCGTGCCCCTCCAAGGGCAGCAAGGCCGAGTCTGGGCGCGCGGCCGTGCGAGTCCTCCCGTGGCCAGACCAGGAAGGGAGCCCTGGGCAGCTGCTGGCCGAGGGGCGTCCTGAGTCACCTCTGCACGCGGGGCGCCCCGCATGTTGCCGGAGCGATGAGAAACTGCCCCCACCGCCGCGTCCTCGCCGCGCTCAGAACCAACAGCAGGTGCACGTGGCCCGCTGGGCCTGGCACCCCTGTGCAAGTCCAGCCCCGAGACGTCCCTGGTGAGGCCGCACACCCCTCGCCTGCCGGCGCCCACTCCCCACATGCACGCCCCCAGCGCACACCAGAAGCTGCCTTTGCACCCGTCATAGAACCCTCAGGCGTCTGCCTGTAGCACGACAGCTGTCCCTATGGAAAAGCTAGACACCGCCTCTTCCAGGGAGGTGGGAGTCCCCGCGAGGGAGGAGCACCCCATCAGGGTTCCAGAGAGGCCATGTGTGCACCCCAAACTGCCCCGGGGCGCAGGCAGGGAGGGCACCGCGCCTCTCCTCTCGGCCCACTGCGGGTCGCTGGCACCCGCAGACGGCTGAGGGCAGCTCACGGGTCCGGGACCGGAGCAGGCCCCCAGGGCTCAGGGCTTCAGAGCCCCCGCGACGGGCTGCAGGACGGGCAGGACTGCTCCAGAGCGGTTGTGACACATGCCCGCAGTGACCCCGGTGACAAGCGACACTTGGCTGGGCGTGTGGGGCAGCGCCCCACGGCGACTGCAGACCGGCCTCTGCGCGGCCCCGGGCACGGCCCGTCCGAGGTCATGCACGACCTTTCTCCCGCGTGGGCGGCTCCCTGCCTCGGGGGAGGGCGCCACCCCGCTCGGGGTCCTGGCCCTGGGCACCTCCTCTGCCACTGGCCAAATCCCGCTCCCCCGCTGCTGCTCAGGCTGGGGCGGCTGCCACCGGCGGGGCTGCTGGGAACCAGGTCTTGCTGTGAAGGAACTTTGAGAAGCGCCGGTGCGAGCTCCCCCCGGGTCTCCAATCGCAGCGAGGTATTTTAATAAGCATATTCTCTCTACGCGTGTCTAGTAGCTGCTCTAGAAAATGTTTTCAAACTGAATGACTGTTTATGGCAGCAGCATCTTCAGGGCCAGGAATCGTGTTCCCGAGCTCAGTCTGCGCCTGACTTTGGACCAAGACGATGGTCTTCTCTCCAAAAAGCTCCAAGCAGGCGACAACGAAGGACGAACACGCAGGTCCAGCGGGCTGCGGACTCTGCCTTAACCCTCGCTGTGGAAGGATGTCAATGTCAAAGCCCAGTAAGAAGGGGCCCACTTTCAAAACTGCAGCATGAGCGCGAGGCAGCGGCGCCGGCACGTCAGCGCCGAGAGCCCAGCACGCGTCGTCAGAACAATCGGCGCGCGCTGAGTCCCGGCAGCGCCACAGTGTACTCCTCTGCCCTGCAGAGACCGCGCTGCAGATGAGCTCAAAACAAACAGGACTGCAGTGAACACCTGTCCACAGACGAAACAAGAGGCTAAACCACCCCGCTGGGGCGCGCGCGGCCTCTGCGTCCAGTGCGGCCTGGCTCTTCGGCCCTCACAGAGAACACAGGCAAAGCGCTGAGGCGGGCGTGCCGATGGCCTAGGGACTGTCACCCCGACATGACTCTTCCTGCATTCTCTCCTTCAAAAAGAGACCATCAGGGAAAGAACACGAAGGCCTACTTCTAGACATGGGCGCGACAAAACCAAGCTATCAGTGCTCACGTCAGAATTAAAATCTGTAATTACAGGTACATTAAAAAATATACAAGCCCTCTAAAGATTCACACAGACACCTCCTTTTTGTGGTCTCACCAAAAGGATATTTGCTCAAGGTTGAAACAAAGTGAATTATAAAGCAACAGAGCAAAAGATAATCTGCGCCTTCAAATCAGACTTCTAGGATTTCAGACTAAAAGCTGAGTGTTTAAATGTCTTTAAGTGGTATTTCGTTTTGGACGACATCAAATGCAGAAGGTGCTCTGACCTTTGCCCCGGAACCGAGAGACCACTTACCTACTGCATTTATTTGGGGCCAGCTTCCCTGCCCGTGGCAGACCAGGAAGGACTCGGCGGACAGGTCGCTCAGCCGTGGACGCCGCACGCGCTCCGGATGTTCGGAGGGCAGGCGTGGCCACCTAGGAAGCATGGATTATTCCCACGAGCGGGAGACGAAAAGCCAAAGCCCCGATGCTACAGGCAAATCCCCGACTGCCGCCCTCAACACCCCCACAACAAAAGCCCCTGCTGGGGCTAAGATCAAAGCGAGGAAACGCCCCAGACCTACAGGGCTCCGGCAGCCAAAGTCCCTCTCAGCCAAGGAGGTGCAGAGAGTTCTCTGGCGGGCTCCCCCCTCGCTTCCTTAGCTGCTGTAACCAATGAGGCAGAAAGGGGCCTTCAAAAGGGGCCGACACAAACTTTCAATACTCACTATCACTTCCAGCAAAAAATCTTTTACCTTGCAGCTTCCTGACTTTTTCCTCACCGCTTAGAGAAAAGCCCAGGCTGCCGCAGCAATCTCGCATTTTCAAATTAAAATTTATTCTTTAGTATCCAGATATTATGACAGTGACCAAAAAAGGCAACAGAAAGCTGCCCCGCTTCCTTCCCTTTTAGCTGACACTGAATTCACAAGGCTCACTGGAGCACGGAGGAGACCTGCTGCTCCCAGAGAGGGCGGCGAGGCGTCTGCCCGCGAGGGCCCGGCGCCAGCGGGAGCGCGCAGCGGCCTGGGGAACTCGGCCCAGCAGAGCCAGACCCAGGGCAACGGGGTCGGAAGAGCTCACCCGGGGTCAGCAGCCGGGCTCCGAGAAGAGCGGAAGTGCAGGACGACAGCCCGAGGCCGGCCTGGCCCCGCAGGACGGGGGGGACGCCCGCGGAGTCCCGCCACGCTTCCAGCACAGGCCGCGCCTCGGCCTCATCCTCCGGGGGACTGTCCTCTCAGGCTCCCGGCCCTGGGCCCGCCGCCTCCCTGTCGGGCTGGAGCGAGGCGCGACCCAGGAGGAGGCAGCGTGGAGCCTGCGCTGCCCGCCCACAAGCTCCAGGAGACAAGGCGCGGCCCCCGCCACCCACTCCCCGCCTGCCCACGGCTCTGGCTGGACACCCCGTACCACGCTTTGCTCTAGGTGACCGGGGGGCAAACGGCTAAAGGGGCTCACTGCTGAGTTCAGGGCTGTGCGTGGGGGTGCTGAGGCAGGACAGTTGTTTAAAAGAAATGGACGTTCTAAAGACAAATATGGCCTAAATCA
Organism: Scalopus aquaticus; assembly: GCA_004024925.1. NCBI lineage: Eukaryota > Metazoa > Chordata > Mammalia > Eulipotyphla > Talpidae > Scalopus > Scalopus aquaticus. The sequence goes on along the minus strand of PVIJ01006367.1, from coordinate 47,531 downwards.
TGCCAATTACTGCAGGTGGGGAGGAGATTAATAAACCACTATTCTACTCAAAATAAAACGAACCTCTGAATCAGAGTCAGGGGAAAAAACCTAAGCACTGATGCCTGGGACCAAATACATCTAAATTCACTTTTATTTCCAGTGCTTCACCCTCACGGCAAAAAGCTCCCTAGACAGATTTTAGGTATTTTCTGGTAACTTGAAGAAAAAGAAGATAGCATACTTTCAGTCACAGAAAGACAAAATTTCATAATTCAAACATTTGGCAATTAGGAAATGGTACAACAGAACTAACATCCCTTCAATTTCTGACGGAGAGAAAAAATCTCCATCAATTCATCAACGCCAGAAAAATTCAGCCATCCCACGAGCGCATTAAAGTGTTCGCGTCTAAGTGGCGAATTAATCCCTGACTGGGCCGGGAACAGCAGCGGCGTCCAAGGCAGAGAGGACACGCTGCTGGCACGTGCCAGGGCCGCGCGGGAGGAGGCGGCGCTGTGGAAGCCACCCCGGATCTTCCTGGCACCAAGGCACTTCTGGGTGACCACGGACGCGGAGGCTCTGAGTAAGGCGCTAGCCGAAATTTGGGGAAATTTAACCAGCCTTCTCCTGGAGCACATCTGGCCTGGTGGCCGCGCCCGGGGACAGTCCCCACGGCGCGCAGGGGGCGGGGTGCGGCGAGGAAGGGCGGCCAGCTGCGCGGAGCCGTCGCCGAGAACTGACCCCCTTCTCCTTAAGAATAACTGGAAATAGCTCGGACTGAGGTACTGCAGCAACACGCTATTTTTTTTTTTTTTTTTACCAGTTTTGAACTAACACGTGGTTTAGGAAGTCAGTGAGAAGGGAAACCCTGACCGGCCACGCGTGAAAACCCCCTAAAGGGGTCACCGAAGGAGAGGAGACGGCATCTCGTTACGAGCATGTCTGCGGGCAGGACGCCTGACCGTCCAGCCCAGCCAGGCGACGCGCCGCACAGCGGCTTCCAGGACAAGCCCTCAGGCGCGGGCTGGGCGAGGCCCTCGTCTCCACTCCTGGCGCTGAAGGTGTCCACGGCTCTCTGGAAAGCCACCCTTTACTTCAGAGGCGGCCAATTCCTGTCGGTCTAACGGCTTGGAATGTTTTGGAATGACACATCACAATTACCTGCACACGTTTAAAAACACCTAGTTCTAGACCCCAGCCAGAGCCAACCACCCACCCAGCACGTCCCTGCTGAGAACTGCTGGCTGGGCACACTGCTCGGTGGCGCCCCCTTGTGCCCACTGCCCACGAAACACGGTTTTCCCAGCCTGAGCACCACCAGAGCGGAGGTCCCGGAATGCTCCGGGCTGTCCTGAGCTCGGGCCCACACTTCGCCTGCACATCACGCTCCGAGGGAGACCTGCCTGGCCCGCCCCATGAACTAGAAGAGTGGGCGTCTGTACCCACACTCTCTCTCTCTCGAGAGAAGCCCCTTCCTACTTCCTGAGAGGACCGATAAGCAATAATAGGATGACAAAATGTAAAAAATTTAAATAAAATCCAGTATTTAGAGAAGGTCTTCTATTTCTATTTCTTTCTTTTTCCCAGTGCAATTGGACTCCACCGCACTGTATTTGAGAAGAAAACACCACAGGAGATGGCAGGCTAGCGGCCCGGCCGCGGGGCCCACCCAGCCCTTCACACGCACGCCGGCCACGCACACCGGCCTCAGGGCGGGACGGCCCCCGAGGAACCGGTAAGCCCAAAGCGCGTGCACCGTGGATGTGTCTCGCGCTGTTGCCCTGACGGAGTCCACCGCCCCTCGGGCCCAGAGGCCAGGCGGCTGCTTCGGGGCTGACGGACAGGCGTGTCTGCCCCGTTCCTCCGCCCGCTGGCTGAGCTCTGCCCCTGCCCGCGCACCACGGCCGCCTCCCAAGACTCGGTTCATTCCCGCCACACCTGTCCAGGGACGGCACCCGGGGCACAGCACGGCCGCCCGGGCCAGACCTGAGGCGGCCACCTCCGTCCCGCGGGCAGCGGTGAAGCAGGGCTGCCACGGGCGCCGCAGAGGCCAGTCAGCCGGCACGCTAGCGGGGGACGGAGGGGGACATGGGCCTGAGGGTTTCCTCGGGAAAGCGGGCCTTCCCAGGGAGGCTGGCTGCTGACAGAGCTGGACTAGGGCCTCGCTCGGGACCGGGGTCCGGTGAGTCCTGGCCGCGTCACCACCGGACCGGTGTGGCTTGGCAAGGCCCAGGACGCCGAGGGCAGAGTGAGGCCGAGGCCCAGGCCGCCGCCCGCCACCCTTCTCGCATCTGTGACTGCCGCTGGCTAGGCCTGCGGGCTGCCTCAGGCTAGGTTTAAATGACATTTTTTCTATCTACCTTGTCACATCTGCGAAACGAGGCCTGGGATGCAGGGACAGCACCACAGACTGAGACCCAGAGCCGGGTGGGCGTCGGGGGCCGTGACGCTGCCAGCGCCGCCCCCTCGGGGCCTCCCAGAAGCACTGCTCGAGTGGGCCGGCTTTCCCTCGCCACGCGCACCACGGCGCCAGCGCCCGGTCTGGCTGCGCACGCAGACGCCTAACGCTACAGGAGCCGCCACCGCCAAGGCTGCTCCCCGCCCCCCCGGGGCCCTAAGCACGTATGTGTGCGTGTGGCCGGCTCGCCTCCCTGCGCGGCAGTGCTGAAGCCCAGGGACGGTCCCTGCGGGCGCCGGCGCAGGCCTCCCGGGCCTTGTGTTGTATCACCACCCACTCTGCAAGACAAAAGCGCACTGAAGCGTCCCGAGACACAGGAAATCCGGAGAAATTCTCCCTTGTGTCAAGGTTAATTGTGCCTCACCCTACAGACAGGGAGGTAAGAAGTAATGAAGAAGCGGGGCCCTTTCCACAACGGCCCACAGACCGCGCCTCAGGCCCTCCCTCACGAATGCGCACGCCCAGGCGCTGGCTGGCACCGCCGCCCCTCACTCCAAGAGCACAGACTTTGTCATAACCACTCTCGGGCTTTGATGCCATCATATTTCCAGAGGAGGATGCAGAGTTCAGGGCAGCAGGGCCAGAGACGTGCCCTCGGCCTGCGCTGGACACGCCACACCCCTACGGCCCCCGTTCCCTTCGGAAAGCCAAGGGAAGGACAAGAGGCCCCTCAGCTCTTGCCCCAAGTCACCTGCAAGCTCCATGACAGAACGGGGACTGGCACCCAAAATCTCAGGTTTTAAAACGTCAGTGACTCACCGAACTACGCCAACCCGCCGCTTAAGAAAGCGCGGTGACGGCGCCGTGTGGCGGGGGCTGTGGCGGCGGCGAGCACTTGGGGACCTCGCCGCCGGAGGCCCGAGGGCGCGGTGCGCGACAGCGCAGCGTCCGCGGGAACGGAAGGCGTGTGGGGCGCGGGCCCGCGAGGCGGCTTGCTCTTTAGACCTGTGTGCGTGTGCTGCTTGGGCTAATGTCCCGAGGGCTCGCTGCGTGCCACCCGCCGCAGACGCGCTCCCCGCAGCCCCGGCCCCAGGAGGTGGGCCTGCTGTCACCACCGTCTTAAGGACGAGGAAAGGAAAGCCGAGGCCAGAAGCCGGCCAGCGCTGCCCCACCCTGGAGCCGAGGGAGCCAGGCGGCGAGCTCAGCAGGACAGACCCGAATCTAGAGATTTTCGCTTTGAAGGCAGGCAGGAAAATTTAATTTCCCAAGGTAGTCTACAACAAGCTATCTGATTTTCACCCATTGATAAACCTAGACAATGAAAACCAGTCAGCCTACCAGACAGGAGTAAGTAGAAAGAATTTATTTTCTCATCTCTAAAATCCTATACTTTCCTATCAACGGCAAGAAGAACTGCAGCCTGAACAGCAAGAGCAGCAGAAAAGAAAAAGTTGGAAAAAACTGCAGTCACACAAACTATAGTTAAAAAATGACTAAGTTTCCTTGATATATGAATTTGTTGGAAGCCCATTTATCAAGAGCCCGTTTCTCTCCGGCAGAGTCCCTCAAGCCGAGAGCCATGTCATTCCCCTTTGACTGATTAATTAGCCAATCAGGGGACATTTTTCACCGGGAGGCACGATGGCTCCTTGCAGCTAATGTCTGGTCTCTAATGGCGACACAGTAAAGCCAACTCGGCTATTTCAGCCTGTGGAGTGACCAAAAGGAAAGGCGAGAAGATAAATCAAAGCGCTCCCTTCAGTCTCCCTTCAGTCCTTAACAAAACCCCCAAGGAGCGCCGTGGCGGAGCGCTCCCAGCCAACAAAGAGAAGACGAACAGGAGAGGTGCGGACGCCTTCACGCGAGGGGACCCTTCGCAGTTTCTGAAGCGCAGTAATTTATCCTCTGCTGATTAACAGGCCGCTGATAGCATAAGCGCCAGAAAGTCAATACCTCGCTCCTCTTCCTTCATCGCAGCCGCACTCAAGGCGATCCCGAATCTGACGCTCCGACTCGTGGCGGGTGGGGGGTCTCACCGGCGCGCAGGACAGACGAGGCGGCGGGCGGTCGCCGGTGCTGCTGACACCCCATCTCACCCCAGCCGGGCAGGGGCCGCGGCTCTCAGTCCCCTACAGCTCTCGTCTGTCCCGGGGCCTCCGACAGGCACTGAAGCACCAGGAGGGTGAGGCTCAAAGATGAGCGGCGTAAGGCCCGGCCGAGGCCCGAACCCGGAGGCGCGCCAGACGCCAGCGCGCCGCCAGACAGCCGGCAAGGCGGCCCTCGGCTGTGCAATCCCTCGTGCAAGTAGGTAAAACCTCCGGCCCCCTCGCCTCCAAATAAGCCAAGGTCACAAACGAGCAGTCTGCCAGATGTGGTCAGACACGGCTCACCTGTCCTGAAGGTCTGCCACCATCATCACCTCCCCCGCCACCTAGCAGAGGAAGGAGAATTCCAAGAAGGAGGCGAAGTCCTACTGTCTCTGTAGCTTCAGCAATTAAGAGTAGCGACTGGCACACACTAGGTACTCCATAAACCATTACAGGATGATTAAAATCTCATTCCCTGTCGAGTTTTCCTTCCCTGTGCATTGTCAAATAAGTATCCACAAGCAACAGCTGCTGTGGAGAAGAGAAGACGACCACGGGCCTGACCTGAGCGTGTCTTCTGGCTCCAGGGGACGACAGACGGGAGCCTCACCCAGGCAGTCGCCCTGGCTCAAGCGAGGGTCGGCGGGAAACCACTGATCCGGCTCTGTTGCCCTCCCAGGCGTGATGCTGCTCAGGGGGCTCAGCGTGAAGGAAGGGCAGGCTCGAGGCCGGGTGCCCCTGGGGGACGGCCCCTAAGCTCTCTCAGATGGCACCGGGCCCCACTGGCAAACGTCGGCTCGCGTTAAGATTCCCGTGACGTCTGCTCTCTAAGTGCTGAGTTTCTACGCCCGAATCACTCTGAGGCGCGCACAGAACACCTGTCTTCCTCCCGAGGGTTACGGAACCCGGCAAGCTTCCAGAGCGGCGCCACAAAGGGCCCCACCTGGTACAGCACACAAGCACAACCCTAAAGGTCTTTCTGCCCTGGAGACCCCGTTATCCTGACAAACAAACTCCGAGACGCGGCAGCACCGCGGATCTGACGGGGAGGCGGCAGCAGAACGCTCGGAACTGGACCAGCGGCGGCGGCCTCACCCCCGCGGATCCTCGTGAACGACGGGGGGCATCTCAGCTTCCTCTCCTTCTTCACGCAGCGAGGGCTACGCAGATGCCCAGGCACCCCCAGAACGGCACGGGGCGGCCGGCAGAAGGGAGCGCGCGCCGCCCGCCTGCACAGCAAGGGGACACCGCTGCTCCGCGCCGATGCCCGCTGCACCCGGGGGCAAAGCAGCCACGGGAGGCTCTGCCAGGGCGCCCTAAGAACAGGGCACACGTCGTGGCAAGGCGGGAGCCAGGCACGCCCGTCGAGCACTGTTCAGAATGTGGGTGACAGAGCACGCGGGTTAGAAGGTTTCGGTTCTGAGTGAGCTCTCAGGATGTGACTGCACGCCGTCGTCCACGTGTGGTGACGACAGAGCCCTCGGCGGCAGCCACCGCGCTACACCGCCGGGTGCGGGCACTGCCGAGCGGCGCGCGCGTCACTGACCCTCGACGGCCACCCCGCTCCCCACTTTGTGAACGAGGAGCCCAGGCTCAGAGAGGTGAGACGTGGCCCGGATCACAGGCTTCCGACGACGCCTGAGCGCGAACGCAGGCTGGTCGGTGCTGAGGGCCTGCTCCTGCCAGCGCACCCCACCGGTCGCGGAGCCAGAGACGAGAGCGGTCACCAGGCGGAAGGACTCACGCCACGCGCTGAGGTGGCTCCGGCAGGCTTGCCGCCCACGCACGCCACGAATAATAAGGAGTGAGGGTCCCCCAGAGCACGTTCGCCAGCTGGGAGCGAGCCGCCCCCGGACCGTGAGGCTCAAACCAGCAACAGCCACTTCGTGGTCCTCCGCAACTTGAGGGTGCACAAGGTCGCTCTCGGTGGCTGTTGTCAAAATGTGGTTAGCACTGACAAGGCGGGGGCCGGCCAGGCACCCCTCTCTTCATGGAGTCTTGGGGCCCCTTCCTAAGGCTCCACGTTGTGCTCTCCCAGGTGAACCAGCATGGACTTGAGCCTCCTTACAGGCCGGCACACAGGGCGGCTGGCTGCGGACCCGGAGGCCGAGGGCTGCAGGAGCAAGGGTCTCCGCTCAGGGCCCCGAGGTGACCGGCGTGCCCGCCACCAGCTCTGCTGGCTCCAAGCAGGCCCAGATGGCCTGGCTGACTAAGGGGCGGGCAGGGCTGGGCTCCGCCTCCCGGTGTGGAGTGCGGGGGTCATCCAGAAAAGCCCGTGGAGCGGGAGACACCACAAAGGCCTGTCTGGAAAGACTCCACTACTAGCGCAGGAGAGTCAACACTTTCAACACTTTCATCCCACAGACAGGAAGCCAAGGCCACAGGCCACAGCGAGCGCCGAGGACAGCCCACGGCACGGAACACTGGACATTCCTCACAACTCCCCGAGGCCCTGGCCGCTGACACCACCTGCGCGCCCCTCGGAGCCGCGGCTTTCCGCCGCGCGGGACACACCTGCCACCGTCCCCTCCAGGCAAAGCGCCGCGGCAGGGAAGCCCGAGGCCCCGGCGCGGGCGCACCGAGGGGAGAGGCCGAGGAAGCAGGAGCCTCGAGGCGGCTGCTCGCACGGGACGCACCACACGTGCGCGCACTGCAGCGGCCTGTCAGCTCAGTCCCGCCAGCGACGCGCCCAGACCCGTGCCTGGGGGCCGCGCCGCCCCTGCCCGGCCCGGACAGGCCCTGAGTCGATCAGCCCGCGCAGGGTGGCCACGCTTTGCTCGGGAGACCTGGGCCAGGTGACCCGGCGCGTCATGTTCGCTCACCGCAACCCGATGAGAGCTCTCCAGGAATAATTGAGACTTTCCAGGTCGCCACAAGGAATCATCCACTTCGCTCTGGACAAATAGCTCATCACTTTGCGTCCTGACTGCTACTGACGACCAAAATGATGACAGAAGGGACTGGAATCAGTCGCTGGCAAAAAGAAACAGTAGACCCTAAGAGGGTTATTCGGCTTGCCAGCGGCCTAGCGTGAATCAATCTCTTGAAGGTCTTCATCAGATCACTGTAGCCAACGCTCGGATGGGAAATGGCCCACTTCTGGCTTCTATGCCTAGATCTGGGGCAAGGCGGAGACGCGCTGCAGGAAGCGGGCAGAGTCCACGCCATCAGCCACACCCTAGGCCAGCCACAAACCCAGCCCCGAGGCTGAGCAGTGTGAGGCCTTCCACGCCAGGGCGGCACCGGTGAAAGCGGCAGCAGCACGAGCTCTCTCTCCCCAGCGCTCTCTCTCAGGAGGCACTTAAGCCAATTTACGCAACCTGGAGAAGGTCCAAACCCCTCCCGCCGCGAACTCGACTAAGCAAAGACGAGGCTGTGCTTAGAGGTTACTTTTAGACCTGACATCTGCAAGAAACGCGACAGAAGAGAGACTCAGGACAAGCGATGGGAAAGGACACGAAGCGCAAAGAAGTCCCGCTTCCGTTCCAAAGGGCACAGCCGTCAGAAGGCGTCGGGGCTGTGGACTTCAGCCGGGTCTTACGCTTTCGCACACTTGGAGAGTGTAAGAAACACAAGGGCTCCAATTCGGGCAGGGCAGGGAGGTGAGGAAGCACGAGATTATTTTGCCAGGAGCCACGGCCAGAGGCAGTTGCCGAGAGAACAACGCGGCACTGCTGTGACACGACCTCCCTCCTTGACAGGGCTGGGAGTGTTTTCTCTGGTGATAAGGCGAATCAGGAAACAAGCCGCGGGAGGAAGGAAACTGGGAAGGTGGGGGAGGGAAAAAATGAGAGAGGGAAAAAAATAGGAGTATCAGGAAGTTCAACCAGATAGGAACTAGCGGAATTTGTTTTTCAGTGTCTCCAACTCCAACCTGCCAACCCAGCGCGGAGACAGACAGAAAGACACGCCGTGTCCACAGCTCCGGGCTCCGGTAGGCCCATGGGCGGGGGCGGCCTGGTGGGGCCTCACCACTCCAGTCCACAGACGGGACTTTTCTCCAGCTCTGCAGGGTGCTCCATCTCCAAGGCAGGTGTGCAGTGCTCCGGAGCCGCCGCCTCCCGGCAGCTCAGCACAAAGACTGGGGTGAGGCGGGCCCTGGAAGGAGCAGCCAGCAACCAGCCGTGCCCTCACCCGACAGCCTCGAAGAGCTTTCCGAGTAGCGGGGCATCTGTGCCGCTCTCTCACCCATTCAGGCAGGAACTCTGCAGCAGGAGAGAGGGCAGCACTCTGCCTCCGGGCCAGGGACACCCGGGCCAGCACCACCGGGGGACAGGGAGACGCCTCCAAGCAGAGGGTGTCAATCAACGAAACCCAATCCGAGATTTTTAAAAACACAAACGGCCTAAGCAAACACTCATTCCACACTGCTCCCTTCTCGGGAACCGGCATGAAACTGGTTGCTAAGAATGAATGTCTTTCCTCTGGGGAGGAGACAGCTACTTACTAATCAAGTAAGTACCGGCCATCAACTCTACAAACCACAGTTACAAGATGAGCAACAATTAAGACCATCTTTTAAAAAGTACACGGAGACTCCGGGTCACAGAAGTCCCATCGTGCCCACCCACGGGCAGAACCAGGGAGGCTTCCCCGCCGAGGACGTGACGGGCGGAGAGCGTGGAGAAGAGAACACTCAAATTGCACAAATGTGTCCCAGATATCTTGGGCTTGCCTTGGACTGCTGCTTTGTTTTGATACTGTTTTCTAAACTCCCATCCAGCACACACAGCAGCGAGGGATCAGACGCTCAGGTGAGCGCGAGGCCCCGCCCTAGACCCCGCAAAGAGAGGTCTTGGACGGCTGTCGCTTCCTGCCAACAGGAAGCTCTCACTTATGCAAGACCTGGGTCTTAAAGCTTCTTTTTGGATCGGGGCTCCCGAAATCCTGCCGAGAGCAGGGGGTGGGCGTGAGGCGCCCCCGGGGTCTGCACTTACAGGGGCCCGCCCCCTCCACCGGCAGTGACCAGCAGAGCCTGTGGTAGCGCCAGCACCCTCTGGAGCGCCCGTGCAATCCGCTTTCGAAACGACCAGTGTAAAGAACCTGGCGAGAGGCTTGGACTTGGGAGGCATCAAATGACCGATTTGCACTGGCCAGCTGCGCAGACCCAGGAGACAGCGCGGCCCGGCTGAGCACCCCGGCAGGAGCGGAGCCGGCTGACCGCGGCAAGCGGTGCGTGTGGCATCAGACAGCTGTGCCGGGAGCAGCCCTCCTGGGCGTGGGGGCGGCGCCCTCGGGTGAGGGGCTCGCTGTGTCTACGCAGGGCACGGCACGGTGCCCACAGACGTGACGAGGGGGCACAGAACCACCGTGAGCCAGCCCCCATGGCCTGGACTTCCCCTTGCACTTGGTTTTGCAGATGCAACCCCTGGAGAGCCACCTCTGCCACGCCCCGCGAATCTGAAATTACTTCGAAAGTAAAAGTAAAAACAAACAGAAAGCCCCTTACGACTGCTGATCACAAGGCTGATGTTTTTAGACGAGACTATGAGAGATCACTCGTTCCCTGAGACCAGAAAACACCCCAAGAGCACCGCCGCCGACACCCCAGAAACCTGGGCTGGCACGCCCCCTCAGCCCCGTGCATGGCCAGAGCGGCCACGGCACCTGCAGAGCGCGTCACGCCCGAAACCGGCTCTGACTGGAGGCGGGAAAGCCTCAAGATCCAACGCTACTTCCAGCAAGACGAGAGCAACAGCCAGTCACTTCCCAGGGTCGCGATGAACCGTGAACTGCTAAGTCTCCAACAAAAGCTCAATAAAACCTCGAAAGCGAAACTAAGTCACGTGAATGGAGATTCTTAAGCCCTCAGAGCGGCTGCTGGGTGAAGGCACCAAGTGGGTCACAGGAACCTGGGCCTAAGCCCACACTGGAGCTTCTTCCCTTTCCGAGCCTCAGTCTCCTCACTACTAACACGGGAGCAACGCCCCGACTCCGGAGGAGCCTGGGGAGGCCGCCCGAGGCGCTACCCAAAGGGCCGGGAATGCTCGCCGCTCGGGCGGCAGCTCCACGCCGAGATGCTTGGGTGGCAGAGCAGCAGGCGGCTGATAGGGCGCTGCTGAGCCAGCTGTGCCCATACCACGGTCTTGACTCAACGCAGAGACGAGGTCCAGTCACACCTTCGCAGGTGCACGGCGGAGGGGCGGGTGGCTGACGCGAGGCTGCCCGGTCCCCAGGGCTCCTCAGGCGTCTGACCTCCAGCGCACCGCTGCCGTGGCGATGCCAGACAGAAGTGCCAGCGCTGCTGCAGGGTCAAACGAGGAAACACAAAGCCATTTCCTTCCAGCAGCCAACAGGAGCCAAGATGGGTTGTACTTTCAGACAGATCTGATCAGAGGTCTCTTGCCCTGGCCACAGAGCTGTTGTACCCAAAATGGTGAGGTGTCTTAGCAACAGGGCGCCACACACGGCACAGGCGGCCTCAGTAAACGCAGAGTAGCACGTGGCGTCGCCTGTGCGAGAAAGACAAACGGGTCTGCCTCACAGAAGCCTCCACTCGGGGCCTCACACGACACCTGGCCTCAGACGATCTACTGGGGCAGCCCGCTGCCCGTGTCCAGCATGCAACCCCCAGAGCCCTAGTCAGGGCGGTGTGTGGCCTGGGAACCCTCAGAAATGCCTCTCCCCACAGCGTGAACCAGAGCCTGCTGTTTACTGAGACTCCGGGCGCGGCAGCCCAGAGTGCCGCCGCACAGGCCACACCAGGCTCCGCCGTGCCGTGCCCCACGCTGACTAGGGCGGGCGGGAAGCACTTCCTGCCTGAGACGCTCCCTGGGTGACCGGAGCTGGCTGCTCGGAGGGCAGCAACTGCGCTCCAGCAGCAGCAGCGGCGGCAGCGAACAGGAGCCGGGCAGCTGTGCCGATGTCCTGGGCCCAAGCCCCCACTCGCACGGCCTGCCGGTCTTCGCCACGCAGACCCTGCCGGAGAAGACCGGGGGCGTCTCCCAGGCCCCCACAGGCGAGCTGCTCGCTTCGACGGGATCCCGAGCAGGCACCCGGAGTCCAGTCACCGGAAACAGCGTGAAAACCTCACGGCACCAGGCCTCAGGCGGATGCCTGCGAGGCCAGAGCCGGGCCTCCCACCGCAAACAGCTTTCCTGTTTTATCAGATCTGCTCACGCCTTTGCAGTTCGGCCAAAGCCCATCACTAGTAGGTCCTTCTAGGGTCACGTACAGAATGCAAAGGGGGTGCTGGAGAAGAGGAGGCTGAGGCAGCGGGGAGCAGAGGGAGGAGGATCACGCAGCCCCAGAGCAAAAGCTCTGAGGGGCTGTGGGAAGGAGGGACGTGGGGGGTGCCAAGCCCCACGCAGGGGCGAGAGCACCCTGTCCCTCAGCAAGCCGGGGGCCTGGCCTCCTTCCGGGCTGCGTCCTCCTGCGAAAGGGGCAGGGGTGGGGCGGAAAGGTGTGGAGAGACCGGGAATTTAGCCCCAACCTGCCAAGGACATCACGAAACAAAATTTCTAGTAACTGGTTACTGTGGTCTTTGTAAATAACATTAGTAACAAGTAGCCGCCAACTTGGAGCGTTTGCCACTGTGGAGAAGAGTGAGGAGCCAGCAGCACACCCCGGCTGGGCGCCCGGAGAGGCGGACGGGGACACTCGCAGCCTCCACGCCGCCCGGCTCTGCGTGGAGAACACCTGTTCAGATTCCTTTCACCCCGCTGTCTCCAAACACCCACACTGCAGGACTCTCAGCGTCCGGACCCCCACGCACCCAGGGCTGACGACTGAAACGGCACGAAGCCGGTGCCGCCACGCAGCTCCGCCTGGCTCAGTTAGAACGCGGGGTGAGGCAGCCGGTCACCTTCTCTCCGGCTTCCAAACAACCTGGAGCACAGGGCGGGCACTGCGGCCCCCCAGACGCCCCCCCACCTGACCCACAGCAGTGCGACACCCAGCCACCGCCTCAACAGTGACGCGGTCTGAACAAGACATGAAATCCCGCAGCGACCCCTCCTCCCGCGGGGAGGGGAGAGGCCCCCCAGGAGACCGGCAGAGGACACCTCCCAATCCAGTCCTTGCACCACGAAAAACCGGGACACGCGCACCTCCAGATCCTCATGAAGCACAGCGCCGGCCCGGGAGCCCCGGGGCCTGGGCGCGGCGGGCGGGGCAGCTCTGCCTGCACTGAAGATCCAACCGTGGGGGACAGAGCGGGCCCACCCACGGGCTCCGTACCTCGGGAGGCGTCTTCTTCTGCCTTTTCCCAAAGATGCAGTCGAGATCGGTTTTGCTCCGAGAGGACAGGTCCTTCCCTAGAAAACAAGACGAGGCTGTTCAGCGAGTGCCGTCCAAGGCCGGCGGCGCACGCGCAGACCCCGTCTGAAAGAAAAACGGCTTCGCGAAATGAGTGGCTTTGCGAACTTTCCGTTTCCCCGTCACAGATGACAACTCTCCGATTAATAAGTAAAATTAGGGCCTCCCTGGTGGCGCAGCAGTTGAGCGCTGCGCTGTGGAGCTGTCGGCAGCAGCGACGCGAGTTCAACACCCAGCCAGGGAGAATCCCACATGGCGCGGCAGACCTCTCCTGCCTTGCCCGCTGCTCCCCTCAGCAGTGTGTTTCTGATCTGCCTGTTCTGCTCCCCGCTCTGTCTCTGGTGAAGCCTCTCACCACTCCACACCTCTGGCCTGTACCCCAGCTGTATGTATAAATAAATAAATCTTTAAAAAAAAACAAGTAAAATTAAATCTACATTTAAAGAGCACCTGAAAATCAAATGTGGGTGCTCGAGGCAGACCCCCTGCGGCGCCAAGGCAGGGCCACCAGAGCCCAGGGTGGGGACAGCACTGGCCGCTGCGGCGCCCGGGTCCTGCTCCCCCTCGCAGAACTGCCCCGAGGTGCCCTGAGGATTCAGGCGCCAAGTGGGAGCCAGAGAGGGGCGCGGGGACTCAGGGAGGCAAACGCAGAGCCGCCAGGCAGGGCGAGAGGGCGTCCATTTCTCTCTCCGAAATGCCTTCGAGAGAACAGCACCGCTTCAAACGGAAGCACACACAGCCGGAGCGGGAATAAAGTGGCTCAGGGCAAATCAATGGCCAAAGGAGGCACGACTCCTGTGAAAACAACTGAACTTTGAACCCCTGATCCGACTTGGTTAACACGCGCTTCTTTGGTGCGTCCGCCGACACGCTCCGAGAGCTGCCGACCCAACCTGTCCCCAAGTGTCACTCCGAGGCAGGTGACTTGAAAATATGACTGCGCCACGTCCAGCCTCCGGCCGGGGCGGCAGGCATTTGTGCTGGGCGCTGGACGCCGCGCCGCTCTCACGCCTGTCCCGTCCCTTACAGCAAACCGGGCAGAGCAACGTGCTGACCCGGGCGCGCTCAGCGACACCCACCGGCACTCCGTGACCCTGCTCAGCGGCTCCGCGAACTAAAAGCAAAGCCCCCGGGATTTCACGCAAAGCCAGGAGCCAATGCCAGCTCCGCGGGCGGGCCTGCTCCTGTCGGGAGGACCCTCCTGCCGGCCCCCTGCCGCTCTCTTCCCGTGTGGGCAGCCACAGCTTCCTGGCTCCAGATGGGTACTAGAGAACCCAGGGAAAGACCCCACGGGAAACCTAAGGACAAATGAAGCCCATCCCAGAAAAGAAGGCAGCAAGTAGCCAGGAACGTCGGCAGTGAGCTGCGCAGACAAGAGGGGGCAGCCCTCAGGCGCCGGGGTTCAGCTCTCGTCAGCATCGCTCGCCGGGCCTGGGGCGGCAGCAAGGGCTATTTCCGAAAAAGGAGCAGAACTCACCGTTCACCTCCCTCTAGCCTGCCCTGCGGGGAGGGAAGAGCCTAAGGCCTCTGCAGGCCACACAGGCCCGCGGAGAGCGGGGCGGGCACAGGCGGAACAGACCGGGACCGCAGACCGGAGGCGCCTGCGGGGAGCCCAGCAACCCGAGCTCCCGGGGAAGCCGCCGGGCGGGACAGGCGCTGCCCCGGGGCAGGCGCAGAGGCGGCTAAGCTCTTGCGGTGGGTTCTTATTTGACAGAGCTCTGGTCTCTAGCAAAGTTCACTTAAGCAAACGCAGAAACCAGGACCGTTACGGGCCTTGCTCTCTGGATTTGATCTGGAAGACAAAACACAGAGAAGAAAGAAGAGTCGGAGACCAGTGGGAAGGAGCAGAGAGACACGGAAGCTGGAGCGGCACTGAGAGCTGGGGCGACAGTCCCGGCGAAGAGCTCCCAGACGCTGCGAAGTCACGGCCACTTCCGGATAAATGACACATGTTCAAGGCAAGTCCAGACCTTACCGGTCTCGTTCTGAATAACGGTCAGACCACAGCAAACACCAGGGCCACGCAGCGCTCAGGACAGCCGGAAGCGCTGCCAGGGGCCCACTGCCAGCGGCTGGGACCCTTCCAGAGATGGGAAAAAGGCCTCCGGCGGCCCAGCCGATGTGGCCAAACCCAGGGGTGGGAGGCACGGCTGTCCCAGGAGGCGCTCACGCACCGCTGTCTCAGCTGTCCTAGCGTCCCACGTGGGAGGCGACAAGAGCAACACCGAACAGACCCCAGGGCGGGGAGTCACGGGGTCTGCGGCCCTTCAGGGGCCTCGAAGCGCCCACAACGCTCTGCGGGAGAACCCTGTGTCTCCTGCGGCGCGGAGGCCAAGGAAAGGTGGGCTGAGAAACTCGTCTGTCAAATAAAAACCACTTCAAGGTTTACAGAGGCAGCGCTGGCTTGGAAGGGTCACTGCCCTCCTTGTCAGGAGGGTAAACTGTCACCGGATTTTGCTTTTTTAAAAGAAAACCATGGGCTGGATCATCCAGGACAGGGACAACAGCACCTCCCCCAAAAGGTGAGGCCTGGAGAAGCAGAGGCCCGTGAGGGAGGGCCTGGGCTGGCCACATGGCCACAGCAGAAGGGGGTTCGTACAGGTAACACTACAGCTGGAGTGCCCTGAGGCCTGCGAGGGCACCACAATCTCTTTAAAGTCGCGAACCAGAAGAGGCAACCCAAAGTCCAGTTGGCAGGGCCCAGCCGCAGAGGAAGACAGCTGGCACACTGGGAGGAAAGTTCTGGGTTCCAGACTAGCGAGCCGACCAGACACACCTTGTGCCGGAATTTCCTTGTTAAAGAAGCAAAACACCGCAATGTGCACAGGCATAAGACGTGTGAGTGGCTGACTCGACACCACAGCGCACGCTCCTTTGCTCTGGCCCTCCCCCCACCCCAGGGGCCGTGCCCCCCACACCCCAACTGCCTCTACTGGAAATTAAATTTCAAAATAGGAACTTTCTCCATTTTTCCCCTCCGTGCAGATGTGACCTAGCCCCACACGACTTTCAAGAGAAACCACACCGGAGTCAGGACTTTGAGCAAATATGGATGAAAGCAGCTTTGGGAACGAGACAGCGGCAGCAGCCAATTTCCCAGAGCTCCTGGCTACTGAAACCTCGCTGAAGGAAAGCTCGCCTCGCACCAAGCCACGTGAAGGCGGCTCCCCGAGGCCTTGTTCCTGGACCGCGGACGCAGGTGTGACGGGAACCGGCCTCACCAAGGCAGCGAGGGAGCCGCTCTCCTCGGGAGCCCAGCCGTGGGCCGAGGCCCTCACCGTCCCGAGAGTGGACGATCAAAGGTCCATAAAATGGGTCATGAAACAGCGCTCAGCAGTCACTTAAGACCTGTCCTCGCTTTGCAAAGACGGAAACTGAGTCGACAGGAGGGAGGTGGCGAGGAATCCGCCTTGAGGGTGACGGCTGGCAGCAGGCCCTGAGCCAGGTCACCTGCGAGGAGACCGCCGGGTCGGCCCTGCCCATTGGTGCGGCAGCGGCGCTCAGAGGCACCCTCAGCAAACCCCGAGGACTTGCGGGCCTCACGGGAAGGGAAGTGGCCGCGACCCCGCTCCCCTCGATGCCCGACCTGCTGTCCCGCCCCGCCCTCTCTGCGTCCCGCTGCACGGAGCTCCGAGTCTCCCCTGGGTGCTCTCCCGCCTCCCTGGCCGTCTGCCTCCTCCTCTCGCTCCTGCGGAACAGCCCCCTTGCCTCTGTGAAAGGCTGACAACAGGGAAACCTGGTTTCAAAAGCCAGAAGATGAAGGCGAGAGCCCCGAGCAGGGGACGGGTCGCAGGCGAGGGCGCGGCTCCAGGGCAGGAAAGCAGACGCCCCAGCCCGTGAGATTAAGGCCGGTCAGAGGCCTTAAGCAGCCTGAGCGACCGCTTCAGAGGAAGCCATGCCCGCAGGCAGGTATAAAGGAAAGCCGGAAGACCCGATCTGCAGAAGTGAAAGCTTAAGAGGCCGCCACCCCCCATCAAGGGCCTCGCCATCGTCACTCTGGCTTGGCAGCAGCGCCCTTACACGCGGACCCGCTTTTCCGCTAGGGTCTGAGGAAAAGGGGGCTCGTTTAGAGGGCTGGGGATAAAGTGACCAGTTCTCTCTCCTCAAGAGGACCGCGAGGCCCCAGCACTGTCTGTTCAGCAGCAGGTCGGGTGGAGAAGCCCTGTTCTGAAGCCGTGAGGAAACAAGGAAGGTTCTGGACTGAGGAAGGTGAGTCATACAAACCGCAGCTGCCACCCCCGGAGCAGCCTGGCCGACCCCCTCAGCTCTGCATGAGCTCTGGCTGAAGCCAAATCCACCCCTACTTTTGGGGGTCTGCCCCGAGAGTCCCCCGTAAATACCTGCGAGTAGTGGGACTCCCCACCCTGCTGCTATCTGGGTGAGTCCGGGCCGTGAGGAACCCCCAACCACACCCAGTCTCACGTGGAGGACGCACGTTCCCACCACGCTCCAGACGGGAGTGAGCGGTGACCGGGCAGCACAACAGTCGTCCTCGCAGTCACACTCTAAGGAGGCGGGGGGCGCGCCTCACAGGGACACTGCTCCGGGAGCCCCGCTGGGGCTGGGAGCCGGAGCCAGCACCATGGCAGTGCTGGGACAGCGCAAGGCCGCCACCTGGTGGCCACAGGGGCAAGTGCACCCAGGTGACACCCCCCCACCCCCCTCACCCCCCCCACCCCCCAGCGCGGGGAGGTGCCTAGGGAGCAAGCTCTGCCACCCGGGGGCTCTGCACCTAGAGCCTGAGCTTCTACAGCGGCACGTTTTAGGGGATGCGCGACACCGACATTCTGCTCGGGGATGCGACAGAAAATGTGCAGCTGTCGTTTCCCCACCTGGCCACGCAAGCCCGTTCTCAGTATGGCCGTCAGCCTGTGCCTGGCCTGGGCGCCCCTCGGGTCTGCCGCGTCGAGTGGCCCCCAGCAGCCCCTCAGGCCGGGCAGTCAGCTGTGCAGCCCCCCCGTCCACAGAGCAGGCAGCGACGCAGGTGAGGCGCATGTGAACAGACCCGACACGTTTACCTTTCGTGAACTTCTTGTAATGAACACGGCTCTTGGAGACTTTGGACTTCTCTTCAAGGCTGAAAGACTTCTTCTCCTTGTCTGAGGAATCTCAAAAGAAAAAAAAAGAGCCAGAGCGTCACATCGCTCCCCACAGCCCGCTCGCTCACCCTGCCTCCACTCCTCAGAGCAAGCCACTCAAAGCCCTGTCTTCTCATCTCTTCCCTGCCTGCAAAGATGAGCCCGTGTGTCTCTCCTCCCAGAATCCCGGAGCAGGGAACGCCCTGGAGTTAGAGTCTTCTCCACCCCAGCACATCAGGGAGACGGGCAGGTCGTGACACCAGAGTGCGAAGTCAACTCATCCCCCATCTCTGACGTGGAGGAGGAGAGCCCCGCCCGGAAGCTCTGCCCCCAGGACCCCGGCCCAGTGCAGGCGCCTCGTTCTGCCGCTGCCCTGCCCCTGCTGCGCCGGGGCCCGTGAAGGCCACCCCTGCCCCGCACCCAAGCTGCAGCACCCGCTCCTCTAGCCGGCCTTCATCCGGGTCTAACGTGACGTGTACACACGCCACCTTTCACCTCAAGTCCCTGCGAAAGGGCCCAGGGACTTCTGGCCTCTGACATGACAACTACCACCGGTCACCAGGGGGGCCGAGGTCCACGCGGTTCACCCTGAGGCACGTTTCCTGTGGCGGATCCTGGATTAGGAAACGGCCCGGCCCGGGCCTGGCGCATCCAGCATCGTGAGCGCCTCCTAGAGCAGGGTCCCTGCTCTCCCTGCTCTCCACACTGGGGCTGAATGGTTATTCATCTGGGGAGGGAGGACCGAGTTACCTGTGCACTGCGGCGCTGAGCGGGGAGCTGGCCTCTACCCGCCTGCGCAGCACTGCCCCAGCTGTGAGAACCAGCAGTGTCCCCAGACCCCGCCAGGAGCCTCCCCTCTTCCCAGGAGACCCTACAACCCTGAGGGGATACTTCCTCCTGCCTTTTGCCTTTGTTTTGACCATGGGGTGGGGGGAGAGCAGGAACTGGGGTTGTAGGAAAAGGGGCTGACTGGGAAGTGAACCCAAAAATTTCTGGAGAGTGATGACAATTTCTTTATCATGGTTCCTGTGGTTACATTTTTCAATTCTTGGACTTTCAAAACCTACTCTTCAGAAGCGGGCAGTGTACATACATCCGATCTCAGAGAAGTCTATCAAAAAGCAAAGGTCCCAAGCAGAGTGTCGCTTCCAGGATAGAGGAGCAGCTAAGTGCGACCGTCCCTCTTGCGAAGAAAACCAGCGCAGCGGGAGGGAGGTGCCAGCGCAGCGGGGGTGACGGTCACCGGGGGTGCGCCAGGCGCTCCTGAGAGGGAGAAGTTCCGCGAGCCCCCAGGAATGCTAAATGCTTTTCCAAGAGAGAACAGGGAGCTGGAAGCCGGCTCACGAGCAGAAGCTGAAGCGTGCAGGGCGCCAGGACACGGCAGCGAGTGAGGTGACCGGGACGAGTTTTCTGAGGACCCAGTGCGGGTGGCGCACACTTTCCCAGCAAAGGGACCACAGGGAAAGCGGGGCAGTCCGTTCGCCCTCATCCCCAGCCACTCGGCTCTGCTGCCCAGCAGCTTCAGTGTTACCAGAACCTGAAGGAATTTTCTGGAAACACTCTGCATATGAAGCGCGCACAGTAGTGAGCCCATGTGTCACCCGGACGGCACAGACCTGGGCTGACGGCTGTCCCAAGCGGTGTCCCTGGCCTCCACCAGGCAGATGCCACATACCCGCCCCCAGACCCAGAGATCCACACCGTCCCAGACACGACCCACGTCATCACCCCCACTGAGAGCCGCTGGCGGATCTGTCCCAACGCACGAATATTCCCTTCATCTTTACCC
The DNA here is from genome assembly GCA_004024925.1 of Scalopus aquaticus. Lineage (NCBI taxonomy): Eukaryota > Metazoa > Chordata > Mammalia > Eulipotyphla > Talpidae > Scalopus > Scalopus aquaticus. Next base: position 27,941 of record PVIJ01006367.1, on the reverse strand, counting down.
CACAAATCCATGCCATGCACTCGATTTTCCACCTTCTTTTGCAACCGGTCATGCTGGAGGCATCATCGGTAGTGAAGATTTCGAATTTTATTGATATCTTGCTGTCGTTAGGACAGTTATTTATAATGTCCATTATCTTAAGAGCATTCAAAGTTATTTGGTGAGAAAGTTCACGATCCCGATTTCATCAGCGACACCAGGAAAAGCGTGAGGCACTGAGGGCATCGGCAAACGCACCCAGCCGACAGCCCCTCCTCCCTGGCAGGGCGGCCTCATCCCTATGGCAGTCAGAGGGCGCCCTCTCAGGCTCCAGCCCTGCCACTGATGCCCCCGGCCCCAGGGCGTGGCCACCGGCGCTCCCTGGGCATGTAGCGCGTGCTACCCAGGGCCCAAGCGCCGCCCCACACCACCGCATGTCAGTGTGCGCCGCCTCCCGGAGGGGACCAGCACCTCCAGCCCCCAGAGGAAACCCGGGCACAGAGAGGGGCACCAGTGGGCGCAGTTGAGCCCATCAGCGTCAGGCCCGGCCTTGGGTCCCGGCAGCCTGGCCCCGCCTTGTCTCCTGGCGCTTCTTCGGTCAAACCCCCGAGACACGCGTGCCGTGCCGACACTCGGGCCTGCGCTTCTGCCCAGCACCCCTTCGGTCCCGAATACCAAGCGCTCTCGTTGTAACTAGGAAAGACGAAGCTCCTCAGCCTGCCCTGCGGTGCAGACCCCGCACTTCTGGACAGGACCATTTCCAGTTGCACAAAACCCCTCCTGCTGTTTCCCTGAGGGGCAAATGAGCATCACGGGTGGGCAGGCCCAGAGAACACGCCTAAGAGCTACTCCACAGCCCAGCACACCGGCCGGGAAGTCCGCCTGCAAGAGGGACAGATGCGGCACCTCCCCGCGTGAGGGCAGGAAGACCTCTCGGCAGAGGCCGCAGCTCAGCTCTGACTGCCCCCGCTCTACCTGCGCCCCGCGCACAGCTTGAAATGTTTGCTGAACGCCAGTCTGACTTTTAATTCCATTCCAGAATTCTCTCTTTCAATTTAACCCACATGGTTGCCTGTTCGCTACATGCTTAACATTGTGCCCAAGAACAGGAAAGAAATTCCTTCCGAAAGTGTCTGCAGGACACACTTCCACAACAAAAAAGCCACATGACTCAAAAACTGGCAAAGGACTTGGAAAGCCCTCTCAGAGACGACCCGCCAGCAGCCAGCAGGGCGCGTGCAGACGCCGGCGCGGCCAGTCCCTGGGTCCCAGTGGATCTCTCTGACTTTGTACTTTACATTTCGGAAAGACCCTTTTGTTATTTGAGATTGTAAACTCAATTAACATATTTGGCGATTCTCGACCTCTAAACGGCAAACTGCGTGAGTGGAAAGGCTCGCGCGGTGCGGCCCCCTTAAGATGTTCCGTAACGGCTTCGTCAGCCGGCTTGCCGGTCTGCGACGTGACCGTACAAAGAGTCAGCAAACACACTCCCAACGGGGCGACGGCGTCCCCCACAAACCTGACAGAAGACCACGCACAGGCTCCCTACCTGGCGTCTCCAGCCCGTGGCAGCTGTTCAGTTCAGCCAGAAGCTGGTTAAAGCCATCCTGATGCGCGATCCAGTTGTCCTGAAAATGCAAACAAACCAGTCAGAGGCAGGCCGGCAGGGCACCCATGCAGGTTAAGGTAAGATACACTCTGGAACCAAAGAAACTGGATAATTAACCAGCAATTTTAACTGTTTCGTTAAAACAGCGTAAGTTTGAATGGAGAACAACACAAACGTGAAATACAGTTTTATCTATGCTGGTATTACAAATAGGCGTGTTACAAATTTAAGCCCTGATGTCAACGTGGGTCACTCATTAGCAGTCAATTGACAGTCACCAGGCCACGCGTGTCAGGCAGTAAAATATGGCAAAATAAAAGCATTTTTTCCATGGGGGGAAATGATGTGGGCCAAAGGAAACAAGCAGGAATGGATTTATAGTTCTCCTCTCTGCTCATCTGAACTGAAACTATTTTGCCAATTCCATCTGCCTTCGCTGACTCCAATCTCACAAACCCTGGGAAGGCGCAGAAGGCCTCAGCGCCCCTCGGTCGGTCAGTTCACAGTAACCAGAATCTGGCCTCAGGAGGACGCATCTCCTAGTCACTCCACACCGCGGGAAGCAGGGCTTCGACGGACAAACTCGCCTCGTGTGTACTTTATCAAGAACGCTCCAGGTTAAGGTAGACGAAAATGTTTACTGGGCAAAGACGTGCTCAAAAATTAAGCACATCTGGGCCTCCCTGGTGGCGCAGCAGTTAAGTGCTGCGCTGTGGAGCTGTCGGCAGCAGCGATGCGAGTTCAACGCCAGCCGGGGAGATTCCCACGTGGCGCGGCAGACCTCTCCTCGCCCGCTGCTCCCCTGAGCAGTGGATTTCCATCGATCTGCCTGTTCTGCTCCCCACTCTGCCTCTAGTGAACCCTCTCAACGCCCCACACCTCTGGTCTGTACCCCAGCTTGTATGCATAAATAAATCTTTAAAAAAAAAATTAAGCACATCTGTGAATCTCTCTCTCAACAACTACCTTCAAAGCCAACCTAACACGAACTTTCCTTGATGGTTTAAAACGTTAGCTTGGTAGTCCAGAAAATTTTAGTCGCTCTAGCCCACTTCCAAGAGATTGAACTAATCAAAGTAATCCAGCTTCCCTAACGCAACTCTCTAGATTTTCTGCAAGATTCTGTTGGCTGCAAAAATTTAAGAACAGAGTTTTCAGCTGAGACCCTTTCCTTTCTAAAGCAAAAAAACAAACAAACAAAAAAAACCCAAAGGCTAGGTCACCACCTTTTGGTGTCAGATTTTCAGTCTGTGTTTACGAGGAAATGTGAATCAACTCAACTGCTTGAGTCGATCAGGGGACGGGAAAACGTCACTTCCCCGAGGTGCTTCTGAAGCTGCGAGCAGCTGTAACGGCTCAATGATGGCAGAGCACAGGCAGAGACACCGTTCCTCGATCCTGAAACGGAATTTCTATAAAAAGAATACTTTTTGCAAAGTTCAGCAGTAAAACTAGTTGGGGTCACTCAGACAGGAACAAGCCATGGAAGCCAGTGGGAGCGGCGGCGGCAGCCAGGGACCACCAGTTAGGGATGTGGCACCGGCCGCGGCCCGCGCTTGCTGCTGACACGCCGCTCGGCCAACCGGACCGGGCTCAAGACGTCACGTTTGCCAAAAAGCCAGCCAGGCAGCGACCGCCCCAGCACGCAGCGGCTCACTTCGTTGTTGATCGTGGCTCCAAGTCCCAGGTGGTTATTTTTCACTTGAACTTTAATGTGCTCCGTGGCTCCTTGCTCCTGAGCCCCCAGGCCCTGCGGAGACGGACACAGAGTCAGCGCGCCGAGCAGGTGAGCAGAGACAGCCGCCGCCCCGCGTCCACGCCCGCCCTCACCGAGCAGCAGGGCTGAGACGCTGTCCGTGCCCCGTGCGCAGTCCCAGAGCCGGGGGGCAGGAGCCGTGTCTAACGGGTGCGGACCAGCTGTGCCAGGAAAGCCTCGGACGCAGTCAAAAGGACGGCAGCTTTCCAGAGCGCCGGCCGTCCAAGGCCACTGAACCCCATGAACACGCCCCCTCCTGACCCCCGACGCCAAGGAACATCAGCCCCCTGGAGGTAGCAAGCATCCAGAGTTCTCGCCATGAAGTCGTTTTACAAAACCTCACTGTGGAAAGGGGAGCGGGGACTCCCAAGCCCCCTGCACCAGCGACAGCGTCTGTGAGGTGTCCAGGGCCGCGCACCGGGGAGCCTGCCGCCGTCGGGGCAGCCACGGGGCCAAGGAAGAGGAAACGAGACGGCATAAAGCGGCCAGACCTCACGGGACCTTAGAAATGACGGTGGGAGTGTGGGGCTCAGTTATGGACAACGGGACACCGCTGAACTTCTAATCCTGGGAATGACATCATCTCTCTCTCGTCAAGCATGCACAGGGCCCAGCGAAGCAGCCTCGGCTGCGGTGATCAGGCTGGAGCGGGTGGACCCCGGCAGGGAGGAAGAGATGGAGGGAGGATCAACAAGACCCCTTGCAGCCGCCTGAGCGCACCAGCAGACGGGGCCAATCCGCAAAGCAGGGGCAGACCCGGAGGGGGGCCGAGAACAATGAAAAATCTGCGATGCTGGCGCACGCAGAGCTGCTAAGCAGGCTGGTGAGCTGACAGCTCCAGAGCCTGAACAGATCGAGAAGAGACGGAGAGAAGCGCCGGCTCAGACGTGGAAGGACGCGCAGCGCAGCCAAGCAGAAAGCAGAGGAGGGGGCTGGCTGAGGCCCGCGAGCCAAAGCGCAAAGATGTAGATGAGGAAGAGCCAGTAATAAACTTGGAGGGCTGGTGAGGTAAAGGAGAAAGCAGGAGAGGACAGCAGGGTAGGGGCCAGACGGAGACACTCCGGGGGTGCAGGCAGTCAGTAATGGCCAAGGCTGTGACAGGGTTAAGTAAAGCCGGAAACAGAAAAGGGCCATGGGACCTGGCGATCAGGTCCCCAGAGACCCCGACAAGGACGACGTAAGTGCAGTGACGTCGGCAGAAGTCCCCTGGAATCAGGAATAAAAAGGAAGGACGGGCGTAGTCTCGCTAGAGAAGCGGATAAAATATAGAAACATTCAGCTCTGATGGCTAAGTGGAAGCCCAAGCACGACGACAGGCCCGGTGCCTGACAGGCGCCGATCGCGGTGGTCCAAGTAACCGAGGGGACATTTACGCTCTAAACAGAAAGTGCTCCGTCTCCTAAAAGTACAGATTTGCAATCCCATTTGCCATCTCCCTGCCAGGCTCAGCTCTCTTCAGCTCTTCTCCGACCTACCTTCCCCTTAGACCACCCCATCTTCTCCAGCATCCTCTGGCCAAACTTGGAATCATCATTACTCCAGGCAGTGTTTCTGGGGTCCACAGCCCACTTCTGCTTCCGCCGACCTGTAAGTGACAAAGCACCTCATCAGCAGTTTCTCTCTGAGATCTGGACACCACCACACAAATACGCACGTGCCTAGCGCGCGCACACACGTGCATAAAATACAGCACACCGTGTATTTCATCAGCCACAGATAAGATGCGTATCCAAGGAAATGTTATCGGACCGGATCATTTCCCTGGTTTCCCCAACAGCTGCATGTTCGCAACACACAAACTGGCCTTGGGGAGACAGACGGAGACGGCCCCTCCAAACGTGACTCACTGAACTGCTGGGGTCCTGCCGGTGGGCCTCCGCCGCAGCTACAGTACAGCCATTTAGGGCAGTGCTGCTGTGAGTGTTAGTGTTAGGATTTAATCATAAAGTGTAATGAATGCCAAGTGTCAAAAATGGCCTAGAAAAGCGAAGCGTCTATGAAAAGTCTAATATCCTGACCAAAAATCTGAGCCTGAACTCCAAATTACGTAAGACTAGGATGTGAGAGCAATGAGATTCTTGGCTTATGCCAGCAAGCTAGGTTTGTGAGTCTGGCTTCTCGTCTTATATAAAAGAGACCCAACACAGTAACACTTGATAATCACAGACATACACTACAGAATGTTTTTGATAAAAACAAAGAAAACTACTAGATAGGAACAGTGGGTAGGCAGCTGTGGTGAAGACGGGCCGGAATCTGGTCCACAGCAGAGGAAATGGCGCCCTCCCGCGGGGGAAACGTTCACTCGTGAGCTGGGGGCAGAGGGAAAAACCACCTGCAGGGCGAGTCCATGTTCACAGACTGTGAGAAAAGAGCTGCCGGACAGTGAAATTACGGCACTTTTTTAGGCTTCTGATTTTTCCTCTCTAAAATAAGACCACTGGTCCCAAATATCTCATCACAGGGGATGCTGATGTTAATTTAGCACATTTTTAAAAGACACAAGACAAAATATTATGTGTTACAACAAAAACTTGAGACTTGAGAGCTGCGGTGGGGCAAGGACAGGAAATACCGTCTTCACATCACTGAAGCAGCTCACATCTGCAAACAGCACTTCATGCCTGCACACTGCTTCAGACTCAGAACTATCCTCACGGTCACCAGCTCACTGATTTTTAGCCAGCCTAGTGATGATGACAATAAAAGAAGCTTCTGATAGCCTCACAGAAACTGCTCACAGCAAGAGACGCGAAAGAGCTGCAGAGCCAGGGACAGGCTGCGGAGAGCACGCTGACTTAAACGTGCATCGCCGAACAGGAAGGGCAGAAGCCATCGCTGCCATCTAGGGAGGCTCCAGCTTTTTTCCGGAAGAGAGAGAGTCTGCAGGGTCTCAGCTGAAATGTGCTCCTACAAATTTCCACTTAAAACAAGAGAAAACTGCCCACCCTACTGGTGAGAATGGAGGGATTGTGACAACTGGATCAATGACTTGGGGCGGATCGTTTTCTTCTTTCTCAATCTCAATCTCTGGCCTGGCAGAACTGGAATGGCACCCAACCTACTTCGTTTTATGCTCCCATGCATCCATCCCTCTATATAAGGGGGTGTTGATAGCTACTGATTTCACAAAGCCCTAGGTGGTAGCTGCCGGCCACTAAAGGGCTGCTAACTGCACACTAAGCCTACCTCCCCCAAGTAACTGGCCGGCCTTTCAGGGCCGAGGCAAGACTGCCATCTGGTGGCAGGCGACCTTAGCCAAGGCACCATTCTCGGGTCTGGCCACCTCTCCCGAGGGATGGGATTAGTGAACTTCACAGAGTGAAGGTAAATGTCAAAAGCAAACTGAGGCGGGGTGGGGCGTGGGGGCCAACAGTGCAGTCCAGAATGAGTGATCCTAACCCCAACGAACGAGGTCAAAGCCGAAGCGTTCTAAGTTTTAGCCGGGGGGCCCGACACCTTTAAAAAGGCGAGCGTCCTGTTTGGAGCTTCGACCCGCTTAGCCGTTCTTTCCCTGGCTCAGCATCTTCCAGAACGGGCTCTCACTGCCTGAGCGCGCCTGTGGCCCAAGCTCCTCTTTAGCCGGGAAGCCGAGGCCCGCCAAGTGGAAGGTCCGGCCCGGGCTCCCACTCGCCGCGCGCCCAGGTGCGCGTGAGGACAAGAGTCCGGGGGACACCGGCACTGGCAGCGGCCGGAGCTGGCCTGCGGGGAAGGCGGGCGGGCACAGGCAGAGCGAGCCGAAGCCTGGGGCTGCCCGGTTCCCGGCCCCCCGGGGACCCCGCGCACCGGCGCCCGAGCCCCCCGGCCCCCGCTCCGCCTGAGCGCGCCCCCCAGAAGCTTCACCCTCGCCCCACTCGGGCCTCGGCGCCCACACTCACGCTCCGCCAACATCGACATGGCGCAGCGCTGAGGACGCCACGGCCAGCAAGGATCGCACGCAGGGTACACGGACTGCAGCGGCGCGGGCGCACGCTGTGACGTCAGGAGGAGCGACGAGCCCCGGCGCACGCGGCGAGTGGGCGGGGCGACGCGGCGGAGCGCGCAGACGCGGAGGGGGGCGGGGCGACGTGGCGGAGGCGGCGGGGCGGGGCGTGCGGCCTCCGCTGTGCGGACTCGCCGCTGCGTGACTCGATATACGGAAACCCGGGCCTCCCCGGTGGCGCAGCGGTTGAGCGCTGCGCTGTGGAGCTGTTGGCAGCGGGAACGCGAGTTCGACGCCCGGCCGGGGAGAATCCCACATGGTGCGGCAGACCTCTCCTGCCTCGCCCGCTGCTCCCCTCAGCAGTGTGTTTCCGTCAATCTGCCTGTTCTGCTCCCCGCTCTGTCTCTGGTGAACCCTCTCGCCGCCCCACGCCTCTGGCCTGTACCCCAGCTTGTATGTACAAATAAAATAAAATCTTAAAAAAAAAAAAAAGATATACCGAAACCCGGTGGCGGGTCTGGCAGAGCAAGCGTCCGTGGGGCTCCCTGGTCACCCCGACCACCCATTGTCCGTGGGGCTCCCTGGTCACCCCGACCACCCATTACCCAGGGCCGAGCTGGTGCTTCCCGAAATAAAACATGAATTCGGCCCGCAAGTGGCTGTCGGTCTAAGGAGAGCACATGTGGCGTTGTTGAAAACGGTGCGTGTGAGAAACTCAGCGGCAGGGAGATTTTCTCGGTGGTGTCCTCCCTTTGTGTCCTACCTCTGCCTCAGAAATGATCGAGGTAGGTAGGTGGGTGAGGGACATTGTAGCTCAGACAGACAAACTGCCTCTGATACCTCCCATTCTGCCTCTGGGACCCCAAGCAGGTAACTGCACCGGGAACGTCTCTCGTCGTCAAACAAAACAGGTTTTTTCCTTCCACTTGCCTTCTGGAACTTTGCCTCTATCAAATTCATCTCTGTCTCTGTTTCACCCTCTAGTCGGATTTGAGTTGGATTAGGGACTCCATAGATATTTGTCAGTTTAACGAGTGCGCCTCTGTCTGCAGGGGAGTTCTGGCGGGCTCTGGCGATGAGACTCTCAGGAGCCCAGAAGGTCGTGTTTCGGGACAGGTGACTCACCGGCAGGTGAGTGCAGGTAGAGCCTTCCTCTCACAGGTGGAACAGAGAGAGTTTGACGCAGGCGCCAGGAGAAGGGACGCCTGGATCCCTATTCTGGATGAAATCATCGTTAAATTAGGAACCCAGACAGACGAGGTGAGCATCTCTGCTTGGACAGAAGAGGACGAGAACACCGAAGAACCCCTCTGTGGTCAGCGGCCCTGGGGGCTGCGGGGGCGGAGTTCTGGCGTCGGGCAGGAGCGGGCCGGGGGGACGCCTAAGCAGGAGCGAAGCCGGAGCCGCCGACCTTGCACGGCATTAGGAAGACAGGACCGTGGAGTCGTGAGATAGTGAGCAGCTCTGATGCCACGGGGAGGAGGAACAGCGACCACGGAAAGTGGCATTTCTCACGCACCACGTGCGCGGCAGATGCTGTCCCCGGCCGCCCTGCTCCTGTTTGTCACTGGGGGAAGACGGGCATGGGTGGCGCCTGTGTCTGGGCGAGGCGGGTGCCGGTTAGGGTTAGGCTGCCGGGAATGCGGGGCAGGCTGGGGGCTTCCGAGACGTGGCGCTGGGGAAGCTCCAGCCCCAGCTTGCCGGGCCTGCCGCAGCTCTCAGACCGTCAGCTGGAAAAGCTGGCGTGCAGCGAGGGGTTTTCAGACGACGGTCGGCTCTTTATATCTTTCACTGGTCAGTGGGCGCGGAAACTGCTTTTAAGGAGAATTCGCCTGGGACATCCAGGCTCGGGCTGCCTTCGCCTGCAGCGCCTCCTCGGCAGAACTCGCAAGGGCTCCCGCGCCTCAGAATCACAGGGCACCTTGCTGAAATGCAGACTCTGCTTCAGCAGGCCCGGGCCGGGGCCAGAGACGCTGCCTTCCTAAGAAGCCCCAAATGCCTGGACAAACCAGGACAGATGCAGGAACAAGTTTTCCTGGGAGAGCAGCCTAAGGTTGGACTCAACAATTAACTGAATGACAGAGCAGCTAAACATCGTGCGGTGATAAAGGTTGAGTCGTGGGTGTGTCTTTAACTCGGAGGGGAGGGGAGGGCAGGGCAGGGAAGGGTAGGCAGGCGAGAGGGGAGTCACGTGATCCCAGTTACTGTTATATTTATCTCTTCCAGCAATTGTAATTTTCGCTGAAAAGCAACGTTGAGGACAAGTGACATTTCACCTCTTTTTCTAGCTTTACTGAGGTATGAGTGACAAATGAAAGAGGAGTTGGGCCTATTTAGCTTTCACAATGTGTTGATTTAACACCTGAAAGGATGACCTCAGTCAGTGAAGCATTCACCACCGCGCATGTTTACTTACGTATTTATTTATTGGGTAAAAACACTCCAGATCCGCCCTCAGCGAGGTGACAGTGTTCAGTACAGCATCGCTGTTGTCACCTGCTCTAACCAGAGCCTCGGGACACACACAGGCACCCCTCTTCCTCCTGCCCGACTCCCTACTAATCTGCCCTACGTTTCTAAACATCATCGTTTCAAAGATGTCGCATAAATGGAATCCTGCGTATGGAACCTTTGGAGATTTTATTTATTTTTTTAAAGATGTATTTATTTATGCATAAAAGAGCTGGGGTGTAGGCCAGAGGTGTGAAGAGGTGAGAGGATTCCCCAGAGACAGAGTGGGGAGCAGAACAGGCGGCTCTACTGAGATCCACTGCTGAGGGGGCAGCAGGGAGACAGGAGGGGTCTGCTGCGCCCTGTGGGAAGCTCCCTGGCCAGGGATCGAACTCATGCTGCAGTGGCTGCGACAGTGTCATAGCGCTGAGACGTAACCCGTTGCGCCACCAGGGAGGCCCGAACCTTTGGAGATTTTAGATGCTGTTTTTCACTCAGCACCATTCCCGCAGATTCATGCCAGTTCTGCCTGTGCCAGCCGCCTCCCCTGTAGCATCCTGGCAGCATCCAAGGCAGAGCTGGAGCCGCTTCACCTGTTCAAGGACGTCGGGGTCGTTTCCGGCTTTCTTGGACTGCTGAGAGTCCTGTGAGGTTATTGCGTAACGGAAACATCATCTGCTTGGAGTCATTTGCAGGAGCAGTTGTGTCACACGCGACTGTGTGTTTACACCTGAAGAGACTGACAAAAATAGTTTCCGGGGCACTGCGCTGTGGCTCTCTGGCAGCCACGCGGGAGTGGGCTGGCATCCACGGCCTCTCCCCCGGCTCTGTCGCAGCCGTGCAGGGCGACCTGCCGTCTGAGTTTGGGCCCCCACCCCCAGCTGATGACGGTGAACGCGTCTGCACGAGTTTATCTGCCGGCTGGGTCTCCTCCTTGCGGGAATGTCTATTCCGGGTCTGGCCCACAGTCCTCAGCTTTCTCCAAGTCAGCTCTCTCGGGAGCTACCGGCCTCGGCCGCAGGGCCGCTCGGCCCGAGGAAGCTGCTTGTGATTGTCCGCAGCTTGAACTGGTAGAAACCGTGTTGATGTTCTGTTCACATCTTTGTGGGCCAGGAGAAGAGAGGACGCGGGGGGCCCGCTGGAGTTTGGTCAAGGAGAGAGTCTTTGTCTGAGGTGGGCAGTGGGCATTGGTCTCAGCGCTTTGCAGGAACTATCTCGTTTAGTGCTCACAGAGCCCCTTGGGTGGGTGACGCTGCTGTTCCCATGCTACAGCGGAGCAATGGGGGCGCAGAAATATGAACCAGCTTGTACAGACAGTAAGAGCCCGGGAGGACCCCCCACAACCCCCCTCACAGCTGCTGCTAGTATTTTGGCACTGAAGGGTAGGGCTGCCTGGGTGGATTTGCGGGTCTCCCTCAAAAGGGGAGTCTGTTTACTGCATCAGTGGCCAGGGAGAAGATCCCGTCCGCAGGAGGAACCGGAAGAGGGCAGAGGAACCCAGGGTGCCTGCCCAGCTGGCTCACTGCCCGCCTCATGTGAAGAGCTGGGCCGCTCTAGAGAAGGGCCTTCGGGGCACGGCTGGTAAGAAGACGCAGTCTGTGGGGAGCCAGGCAGGGAGTGAGATGAGGGTGCAGGTCCCCCCCAGTCGGAGGCTGTGCCACGTGCTGGCACTGGAGGGAAGTGCCCCCCTGCACCCCCCACCGCGTGGCGGAGGCTGTGGGCCGGGCAAGGAGGAGCTCCGAGCCCCACTTTATCCTCTGCTCGTTCTTGCCGCCCCGTCACCCCACCTGCTATTGAGGAAGGGCCTTGGGGAGGCCCCCGCTCCTCCCAGCCTTCTGGATTTAGCAGAAGGGGGAGCACGCTGCTCCTCTTGGAAGGCCCCGGGAGGAGCAGCGCTCACCCCCTGGGGAGAGTCACTTTCCGGGGGTCTTCGAGTCTGCGCATGCTCTTTGGGGGCGGTCACCTTCATCCACAAACACCTGCAAAGCCAGAGGAATCTGGTAGAAAACAAAACAAAACACCACCCGGGATTCCAGAGCCAGGCGTGTTCCCAGAGGGGCTCGCGGTGCCCCTGTCCGACAGGCCACTGCTCTCAGAGGACGTGCAGAAAGTGGGTGCTGACTTTTCCCTCCGTCCATTTGGGCTCTGGTGTCATTGCAGGTGGAGGGCGAGGTGGCAGGTTTTCTCCATTCCCAGTGCAGCTTCTGAAGCGCCCCCCCAGTGCCCGAGGCGCTCACCGTAGGTCGTCTGGTCGGAGGGCGTGGGCGTTGGTCGCCGAAGGGAAGGAGTATTTCAGGCCAGGACACTGCCCTGGCGGGAGGCAAGCCCTGCGCAGGGGACCCCAGCCCTGGAGGCGGGGCGGGGCTGGTGGGGGGGAGCCACAAGTCTAGTCAGGGGACGGGACCTGGGCAGAGGGAAGAGCATAAGTGCCCGCTGGCACCGGAAGAACTGGAAGTTCTGGGTCCTATTTGCTCCCCAACAGCAAATGCCCGTACTTCTGGGGAGGGCTTTTTGCTTTGTCTTGGATGAAAACAGCCAAACATGTGGACTCAAGGGAGGAAGGATTTGGGTTTAAAATAGTAGGGTTTCTCTTCCGAACCCAAACTCTCTTTAAATGGGGGAACCTCTGCCAGCAAAGTAAGGCCCGCCAGTCCGGGTGATAACAGGGATTCTGGAAAAGGGATTTGGGAAGGGGGGGTTCTGCCTCTTTTCTGCTAGATGAGGCAGCAGACTCACCCCTTCGTGGGGGCTCTCAGCCATTTATTTTACACACTCGGCCACGAATCCACTTTAAAGCGTCGACTCCGGCCTTGAAGCAGTGTTCTCGGGGAGCCCCGTCGGGCACGCGGCGTTCCCCAAAGAGCCTGACGGGGTGGGGGTGTGGGCGCCTTCCCTGAGCCTCTGGGGCCCGTCCTCTGCTGTGCTCTCCTGGCAGCCGAACCAGCCTCACTCCAGGGGGAGAGCCAGAGGGAGTGCGGAGAGTTGGCTAAGAAGTTGGGAAGGGAAAGGGGAGGGAAGGAAAAGGTGGGGGGCTGAGGGCGGCCTGGGAGATGGCTGCTGCTGAGAACACACAGCCCCAAGACCTCGTCTGTGCAGATCTCCCTCCTCCCTCTCTCCCTCCTCCCTCCTCCCTCTCCCTCCTCCTCTCTCCCTCCTCCCTCCTTTCCCTCCTCCTCTCCCTCCTCCCTCCTCCTCTCTCCCTCCTCCCTACTTTCTCTCCTCTCTCTCCCTCCTCCCTCCCTTTCCCCTCCCTTCTTATTCTGCCCCCCCTTTCTCCTTCCCTCTCTCTCCCCCCTTCCCCTCGCCTCAGCCCCCTCCCTTCAGAGTCACCCCACTGGTCAAACTTCCACCGGGAGGAAAGGCCGGCCCCACGCAGGCCCCTCTCAGGGACTGAGCTGCCCTTTCTCCCCAGACCAGCCTCTTTTGCACGGACCATGTCCAGGAGTCGGGGCCTCGGGGCCCCTGGAATCAGCGCCCCGTTCGCCAAAAACGCTCCAAAGACCTTTGAATGAAGCCCCGGGCAGGGCACCTCGGCGCCTCCGCCCCCTGCGCGGGCCGCCCCGTGACTGCCCCTGGTACAGCGACGAGAAAGGACCCGACGGGCACCCTTTCGGGTGGCGCGGGCTGCTCTGGAAGGGAGCCCCCAGGGATGCATCTCCCCACGTCTCGGGGGGGTGGGCACTGGGCAAAACAGAGTCCCGAGCACAAGTGCAACCTGGAGCTTTTCTGTCTCCCGCGCCCCCACTCGAACACTGAGCTTTCTCTCCAGCTCTTTCTCTGGGCTCCCCATCTGCCCTGGGCTCTCCCCGCCACCCCGGCAGCAGCCTTGGTCGCAGCCTCCTCTGCGGGGCTGCCCCAGGATGTCGGGGCGCTGGTGCTTGGGGGCGCCCACTTACCTCCTGGCCCGCTAAGGCCTCGGGGGGGCAAGCGCGCAGATGGAGCGGGCAGGGCGTCCCTCGGGCGTCTGCCCCCCCCAAGGAACAAAGGAAAAGGCGGAGGCACACACGTGTTATTAAAATGAACTGTTTATATTATCTCAGTTGAGTCAATACATTATAATGTATTAAAATGGAAAGGTACAAAATTGAAATAAATACTTTCTGATTCATGTATAAATCTTTTTTTTTTTGTCAAGATGACTTTTATCGTCAGTACATGTCACAAGAAAACATTTAAAATGACACGGAAACAATTGCTGAAATCATGGTGCATGGAGGAAAAAGGTGAAGAAAACAACTTTTGGCTTGTTTTGGCATGAGACCTTGATACAATTTGGGTTCCCCAAAACCATGTGAAGGGTGGTAAAATAGAAGTGCTCAGAACGGACTTAAAAAAATAAACAGGCTTTACAAAAACCCTCTTTGTGGTTAACCCAGCCACTTCTCGGCATGGTCTGCGCTTACAGGAGTACATTCATATTGTCCACAGGAAGACAGTGCTGCGTTGTGTTGGAAAGAGCTTGGTGGAGAGGCTGAAGAAAATGCTGCAGCTGAAGGCGGGTAGAATGTTCGCGAGAACGAAAGTCTAGACGGTCCCCAGGAGAGGCACTGAGGAGGATGGACGTGGAAAGTCTCCGGAACTAGAGGCGGGGGCGGCGGGGGCCTGCACTGTCCAGATCTGAAGCAAAGCAAGACTGAAGGACCCCAAAGGGGTGAGGTGTGCGCGGGGGCGGGGGCTCTCTCTGCCTGAGCAGTGCTGGGTTCTTCCTCAGCCGAATGTTTCTGTTTCAGCGAGAGGCTCACCCAGCCCTTTGGGGCTGGGGCTGGGGCTCTTTCAGGCACAGCAGCTTTGGGGGACCGGGATGGGTGTGGGGCTTGACAGTGGAGCCCCTGGAAGGGGCTTTCTCTTCTGGTTCTGACTGCTTGTTAGGTGGCTCTTAAGGCAATAAGGACTTTAGCAAACGAGAAGTTAAGGGCAGCTAAATTCAGCCAGATTGAAGGTAAACAAAAGGCCAGAGGGAGTCCCTGTCTCTCAGCTACCCTTCCCCAGCCCCGGAGGCCTCGGCTCCTGAAGCTCTGAATTTACAGTACGCGGTAGCAGAGGGCTTGCCCTTTGGAAGGCCCCGTGGAACAGAAGGCTTGTCCCTGACCTGGGCGACTTGACCAGGTCCCTACTCTCTCGACTCCTCCCTGAGGTGCTCTGTGGGGCAGGCTGTGCTCACCGCTGTCCAGTGAGACGTGGAAGCAGCAGGGCTCGTGCCGAGTTAGGGCAAGTCCTTTGCTGTAGGCTCTCTGGCCCACCCGACAGCCTCGACCACACGTGTCCTGGAAAGCCTCCTGCCCCAGGAACCCTTGACTTAGCTGGAGAACGGGACTAGCCTTTCAGGTTCTGGAATGCTCCCCCTAGCGCAGATGGAATGACAGCTACAAAGGCCACAGGAATGTGAGGTCTTAGGAAGGTTTGCGAGCCCGTGGGCGGGTCCTGAGGGAAGTGAGACTCTTCTGACTTGAAGCCACGCACAGGGACATACAGAAGTGAGACCTCGACAGACAGAAGAATCTTGTCCTTCCTCCTTGCTCTGGGGGGAAACGGGCAGGGCGGGGGTGGGTTTGAGGAAATGGCCTGTCCTTCTGGGCAGACTTTGGGCAAGATGCTGGGTGACGCTGTCACCATGTAAATGGTTAAATTGATCTCAGACCCTACAGCACAAAGAAAAGAAACTTAACTCTCTCTTTGAGGCCTGTATTCTCAGAAACAGTTTTCTTAGATGACCCAGCTACAGCAAGCAGAAGTGACTAAACTCGAGATGAACTGTGCGGCTGGCTGGAGCCAGGAGCCTGTAAATGTGGAGGTGGGTGTGGGGGTCCATCCAGAGACAAAATTCAAAACCCCATTCATCTAAAAAACATGCCTCTTCCTCCTTCTCCAAGCACGGACTGTCCTGCAGCCAGTCAGTCAACTCCAGCCTGGGCCTCAGCTCCCTGCCTTCACCCACTCCTTAGCTGATAGAATTTTATTTTCTCAACCTTGGCCCTCCCAATTCTATATAGCCACATTTCTGTTGTTAACTGGGGAGACAGATTTGAGTTTACTTCCTGCCTCCTTGCCAATGGGGTTGCATTAAAACTTCCTTTTCTCAAAACGCGGCATCACCGTATCGGCCTCTGTGCGCACCGGGCAGGGAGCCCGTTGCTCAGTGACAACAACGGCTAAGACTGGTGCTGAAGGCCTGGCTCTCGTGCGCTCGATGGAAAAGGGCCAACTAGGCCTCACTCCAGCAAATGAAGCCCACGTG
Source organism: Scalopus aquaticus (assembly GCA_004024925.1). NCBI lineage: Eukaryota > Metazoa > Chordata > Mammalia > Eulipotyphla > Talpidae > Scalopus > Scalopus aquaticus. Next base: position 11,986 of record PVIJ01006367.1, on the reverse strand, counting down.
AGCTCGGTGAACCAGGCAGAGATGCCTCCTTCCCGTAGCATCAGTCTGCAGCCTGCACCGAGTTCTCCACGAAAGCCAGGCCTGAGGCTCCAATGGCCCCAATCACTCAGGACCACCTCGAGGGGGGCATTTGTGGGAACGCGATGTGAGGAAAGAGCGATGGGTCAAAATGGCCAATGTCCGGGGGCTGGGGGCCTGACCTTTCTCTGGGGGAAGGCTTCCCCTTTGGTCCCTCAAAAAGGGGATGATGTTTTGTCCGAGAATCCAGGGGTCACCGTGGCAAATGACTAAGAAAACAAATGTGACTGCTGAGCCTTCGGGATGAGACTGGCCGTGAGCCGACGGCTGGTGAAGCTGACCGGGGCGTGGGACTCCATCGCTCAATTCCCCCTTCGCGTGTTTTGAAATCACCACAGCACAAAGCGAGACCTGTGAAAGGCATGCGGCTCAGGGCCTCACCCAGCAGACAGAGCCCGCGGGTTCAAGTCGAGTCTCGCGGGAACAGCACTGAGCCCGAAGCAGGCCCGCGCCCTTGCTGCAGGGATTGGGGCGTCCGGCTGGGGAGGATATTCTTAAATACAAAAATCCGTGACGCTCTGCACTCTGCTCTTACCGCGTTGAAAAGCACGTGGCTGATTTTGAAAATCCTGCCAATCAGCCTCAAGAAAATCACCATGGCAAGTGCCCTGTAGCATGTGCTGGGTTTACAGGCTGCTTCTGGGGTGCCAGTGGGCAGGAGCCGTGGGGGGGGGTCCGAGGGTCACAGTGAGGTTTTGCACTCTCGGGCGGGTCCCGCAGGCCCATTTAAGAATTTCGGGGACCTGGGAGCTCGACTGTCTCAGTTGACTGGGAGTTTGGCAGATGAGTCGCAGCACCCCACGGTAAAGGTCTAATACGGCCAGAGCTCAGAGCAGGTGCCCACGTGCCATGACGGGGGAGAACTCGGGAGTCCACGGTGAGAAAGCCGTGCTGGGCGGTGGGACCGTGAATGCAAAGGTTCTCAAACTCTGCACGCTCTCTCGTTTCGTAAAAACCAAATAATTGGACAGTAATTATGATCACTGTCGAGCAAACTGGCTTCTGGAGCTATAGCCCGAGCCTGCCTCCCTTTCTTGCCAGGACTGAGGGCCTGTGGGGAAACTGGCCCCCACACCCACCCTCAAATTCTGGAAGCGCCCCTCCCCCTGCAGAGCCACCAGGGGGCGCTAGACCCAACATCTTCAAGGGAGGACATAGACCCTCTGAGGTTTAGAGGGACGGAGCGGCCACTGCAGCCACTGCTCAGGCGCCACCACCAGGAGAGGCCACTGACTGTCCTTCCTGGGCACTGGCTGAATCGGTTTCCCCCGCAGCTGACCGAGGGCCTGGAGTAGGGGCCTCGTATTCGTGACTTTGGCAGGGGAGGGGTGTCGAGGTTGGAACAGCCACACTTGAACGGAATCATAAGAATCTCCCACTCGGGTCCTTGATCTCCTTGGAGGAATGGCACAGCTGTGGCCCTGGAACCAAGACCTTTCTCCACTGAATGAGGAAAAGACTCTTGAGAGCTGGGGGCGGGGGAGAAGCGGCAGCCCGGGGCCGCTCTCAGCATCTCGGAAGACGCTAAATGCCGGGTGGCAGCAAATCTCAGGCGTGGTTTGCGCTCTCCCGCGGGAAAACAGCGGGGGCCGGGCTCTCCCACCTGCTTGGGGGGGTGGGGGCTGGCTGGGGCTCGTGAGGGGCGGAGGGCAGGACTTTCTGGGCTGTCGTTCTGCGTCGGGAAACACTGCAGTTATGGAGCTTCCACTGAGAGAAAGGTCCCGGGGATGGGGGTTTTGTAGCAGGTCCTTGGGACCCGAGTAGTGACATGTGCTAAGTCCGGCCAGGGGAGAGCCTGCAGGAGCGGCTCGGCTGTCTGAGAATCTGCCCTTTGCCGTCAACCTTGACTGTGAAGAAAAGCAGCGCAGGGGCCAGAGGCCATCCCGCCCACGCCCTGGCAGTGGGGACGCAGGCCTCAGCTGTGCATGTTGGGTCCCAGCCGTGGGAGGGGGCCACAGCCTAGGGGCGGCTATCAGAGTTTGGGTAGGAAAACATAGCGTGGCAAACTCCTCTGTACGCTGAAGAAGGACAAGCCGCAGTTCTGACCTCGGAACAGATGGGGACAAAGATTCGATAACACTCCCCGGAGCCATCACCTCCCAGCCATGAACCTTCAAGGTCATCTCAGACCAGATCAGCTGGTGCCTTTAAGACACGTCTGTCCCTGGAGCAGGCCCAGCGGGCCTGGGGGTGGGGCACTGCACACACGGTCCCCACCCCGAGCAATGATGTTTCCCGGCTAAAGACCCCCGGTGCCAATGTGCCAAAGAGCCCAGAAGTGTGGTTGCCTCGCTCCCCCATCACTGCACTTCCTCATCTCCCTGGGGTGAAACTGAGGCTGGGGGAGGGACAATGCCTCTGCAGCCCCCACACTGCTCCCGGACGGGCCTCGAGCAGAGTCCTCCCAGCTCTCGCCCTTCCTGCCCCCCTCACCCTTCGAGTCCGCCTGCCTGTCTGCTGGCTGAGAGGGTCTGCGCGCTACAACACGAAATATAAATCCTTCCGGGGTACCTGCGTGATGTCCGCCTTCCTCCTCTTACAGAACTGGATTGGGGCGGGGGCGGGGAGGCGTCCGGACGAGGAAGACACAGAACTGCTCAGAGGGGCGGGCAGGGGAGGAGGCGGCCTCCGTCTGCGGCTGGAGCTTCAGATCTGGACTGTGCAGCGAACTCCATGGAACACAACTCAACAGAAATCACCGATGAGACAGCTGTGCCAGAGCGGACTTGCACAACCTGGTTTTAAGGAACAGTCAGTACAACAGAGACAGATACACGATGCTGACTCTCGAGTCAGGAGAAAACAAGTCAGAAAGAGAATTATGCGAAATGAAAGCCGGACGTCATCGGGCTCAGTCTGGTCAACAACCGATTGCCGCGAGCATCAAAGTGCGGACCGGCCTTTCGCCGAGCACCTCCAGACATTGCTCAGCGCACGGAGTACATTTTAACCATGCAAAAATACACAAACATCTTAACTAGGTTGTTTTTTGTTTTTTTTTTGTAAAAAAAATCAAACACCAACATTATGCATCTTTGTTAATTATATTGGTTAAAGTAACAGCCAGGGGCCGCCAAATATCAGATACACCATGTACATATTTTTATACAGAATCTGGACGACACAGCATTACACGTCAGAGAAAGAGAGAAAGAGAAAGATTATTTGTTCCTTTGTGGGTTTGTTGTTGTTCAGTAAAAAAATAAACGAAAATATGAGAAGCAATGCTAAAGAGGAAAACACTTCAACAAGCCACATCGGGAGAATTGCCCATCGGAAGTACAGGGGAAGAGAGTTGTAGTTAGGTCTGTGTCTAGAGGCTTCTTCACTAGAAACGAGAGAGCACAACAGGTGGATCGGTCTGGGAAAGCAGAAAGGGTGGTAGCGTCATGCTGTCTGCTTCTCAGCGTGTTCCCAGCAAGAAGAAAAAATCAGAATCACAAATGAACGTCACAAGTTTTGTTTTCAAAAATGTCCTCCCTTACCCAGGAAGCTGGGGGGTGCAGGGGTGGGGGCAGCTCCGTTGCGAGGCCTTGGCAGGGGGGTGACCCCAACCACCGCCTCCAGTCCGTCGGAGATGTGAGTTGTCCGTGGGAACTCGGGCAATGGCCGCAGCAGCGGCTCCGCGGGGCCTCCCGGTGCCGAGAGGACCCAACCCCGCGCCAGGATCTGCCAGCCAGGCCCCATCCTGCGCCTTAAACATCTGGCGTGAACACAATCCTAAGAGTTCAACCTGGAAAGAAATGAGACCTCGAACACAAGCTACGGAAGCACGACATGGTCACGGCGAAATACAAAAATGTGAAAATTCGGATGTCATCAAAAATACAAAATCAGTTTCAATAAGATCTGCTTTTTTTTTTTTTTAGCCATTACAGTGCAAGGTGTTTCAAATAACAGTAAAAGTTATGTGTCTGCTTACAGTAACTAGAGTAAGTAGCTGATTTTGTTCTAGAATCAGAGTCCCTGATAAGTGAGGATGCACCGGTCAGAGATCAACCCGGCACGGAACCTGCCGCGTCCCCCCGACGGTCGCCGCGGGGTCCGCCTCCAGGCCGCGGCCAGAGCGTGGGCTGCACAACTCACAGGCGTGAGATTCTTTCTCCGTGACAAAAATAGAGTAATAAAGAAATGGATGGGATTCAGATTCCAACAGAAACGAACTGGAAATCCGGGACTGAAGGGGACGTCTGAGGGAATTTCCCATCACTGAGCTTCTCCATCGCACTTAAAAAGAACAGAAGTGTGTTTGCACCGGCCCGCTGCCCAGGCGGCCGGGAAGGGCCGCGCCACCTCCTTGGCGAAGCTGAGGTGGTCCAGGCCCCGCCCACCTCTGCGCCATCAAGAAGCACCCCAGGAGGGGAATGCGGGGCTGTGGACTCGGGCTGGGGACAGCCGCCTGCACGGACACGCCCGCGGAGCCTCACGGCGGGGGAGGGAGGAGAAAGAGTGGGCGAGGGGCTGAAAGAGGGGGCCAATGAGGGGCGGGGGGCGCCCTGACGTCCACAGAGAGACGGGAACGGCCCCTGCGGATCTCCGCAGGCTGAGTGGCCAGGAGGCCCCGAGTTCTTCCTTCCTGTCGTGGGGAGGGGAGTCTCTGGGCACTGTGGGCGCAGACGCCCGGGCAGAAGAAGCCTGTGGGGCCCCAAGAAGCCCCTGCTGGCCTCCGGCCTTCCTTACACAGCCTCCCAGCCTCACCTGTGCCAGGCCCCCAAATCTGCTCTTTTGCCCAACTGGCCCCTAACTCCCCCTGAGTTTGATGTCACGGCATAGGCCGACTTTCCCAGGTTGGCTGAAATCAGAAGGGCACTATTCTGACACCAGAGGCTGCTGCTGAAGGGCTGAGGCTGCCAGCCCAGGCGGGCGAGGCGCACCGCCCCTCTCCCGGGGCTGGGCGCCTGGTGGCCACTCAGCCGTCTGCTTATCTTCTGGCCCTTGGGGGAAAAGTGGGCCGCCTGCCAATTTTGCTACATTTCTCGAGTAGAAAAGAAAACATCAGACCCTGCGGGCTGGGAGCGCCCAGGTGCCTGGGGGGGAGGGGGTCCGGATGCGGAGTCAGGTGGGACCTGGGGGGCGGCCCCTGGCTGTCGCCAACCGCGCTCACACCCATCACCCCCTGGCCACCGGGACCCCGGCCTTACTTGAATTCCCAACCTCAGCTCTCCCCCAGGCTTTCCGAGCACCCGGACCTATGATGGCAAAGTGGTTGCCCTGGACGCAAAAAACACAGCCCCCGGCTGGGCCTCGAGGGTCCAGAGGCCACGGGGCCCCCAGAAGCCCACTGGGTGCCACTAAGTGGCAGCCACCTGCAAGCCAGCTGCGGTCTGCAGGGCCACTGGCCACGGGCTTCCCTCCGAGGGAGGGGCGCGCACGGAGCACGTGCCTGGGCTCGCCTCCAGGAATCCTGGGCTCCGCCAGCCGGAGGCGCTGTCTCCTCACACTGTCGCCACACGGTGTTTCTGAGCTGTGGCGAGAGAACACTGGGGGTTTGCAATCACAGGTGTGTCTACCTGGGCGGGGCCGGCACGATGTTCTGGGCTGAGGGGACGGAAGGCGCAAAGGTGCCAGCAACGCTCCAAGCTGCTGCCGACATGGAGGGAGGGGCTGGCGGGACGTGCGCCAGCAAAGGGGAGACCCCGAGGCCTCTGCACCTGTGGGCCCTCGGGCAGGTGTGCCTCTCTGAACCTGAATTTCCTCCGCTGAACGTCAGGTGTGATGCTAATTCGCTCAGGGTTATGGAGAAGATGGGATGAGACTTTACAGGGAAAGCCCTTCACGGAAAATCGGGATGGGGGGGCAACCTCCTCACCTGGAGGGCAAGCGCCTCCCCGGGGGAGGAAGTGACACTGAAGCTGTTCTCAGAACTCTACTCCCAGGGGTGCTCTGGAGGGTGGGGGCTGGGTGCGCATGTCTGGTTTGCTTTCCTTGTGATTGGCCAGTCATCTCCCTGCGCCTAAGGGCTGCTCTTCTCATCTCCGATGCACAGGGGTTCTGGTCTCCCCCCCAGAACGGCTCACCATCACACACCAAAGGGGAGTGGAGGAAGGACACGTCTTTGAGGGTGTTTGTGAGGAGGGTGAGAAGTGGGCTTCACCTTTTCTCTTAAAGCACGAGGAAAAGTCGGCTGAATAGGTTTAGAGGTTTAGTTGGAGTGTTTCTCATCGGGGCTTCTGCTCGTGAACGCCAGGATGGGCTGAGAAGGGACGAGTAAGAATTTTTCCTCCTGGGCTTCCGTAGGAGAAGTCTGCACCTTCTGGACACAGGGAGAGCCCCCCACACCTTTGCTGGGTGGGCGTCTGCGTTGATAACAGGAGTTCGGGGCGGGAAGGGGCTGCAGGTGCCACCTCCGCGCTAGTGGGGGAGCTTCTGGAGGCGGGGCCTGTGAGAGGCCCCAGACTTGGCTGAGGTTACGTGTGTGACTCTCCATGGTGGGCCAGCGCCTGCTGTGCCCCTCTGCCAAGGGGTGGCGTCGCCAGAAGGGGGCCGTCTGCAGACCAGGAAGGAGTCTCCGGGCACCAAATCTGGCGAGATGTGACCTTGGGCTTTCCGGCTCTGGACTGTGAGGAATCAGTCTTTGCTGTTTAGCGCCCCCAGTCTATGGTATGCAGACACGGAACCCCATGAGACAGTCACCCCTATTCCTCATCTGCATCTTTTTTAGGTCTCCAGATCAAGGTTAACACGATTGGGGGTGAAGCAACCTGCTTCTTTCTGGAGAAATCTGAGAAAAGAGGAGTCTTCTCATTGCTCTTCCTTCTTTGTCTCTTCTTTCTGGCCAAACCATCTTCCCAGAGAGCTTGGCTTTCAACGGGGCTCTGGTGAGTTGCAAGAGGCCTCAGCTGAGAGTAGCCACGGGGGGACCCCACAGATGAGGGTGATGTTTAAGGAAAGAAGGGGGAGAGCGACGGGCGCGCTGCGGCTGGGCCCAGGCCACACGTGCCTCCCGGGAGGAATTCTCCGTCCTTCAGAAAACGGGTGAGGGTGGGGGGCTCACAGCCCTAGAGCTCAGCGGCGGGAGGTTAACTGTCCCTCTTCCTTTTGATCGTCGGGTGGCTGCGTGTGGATTTGTCGCCTCCGGTCTTAGCTTTCGGCCCTGACTGCACAGGTTTCCTCTCTCCTGCCAGACGCTGCCACGCTCGCGGACAGGGTCTGGCCGAGGGAGAAGGAAGGAGACTGAGCTTGTGAGCGGGGCAGAGGCCGGGCAGGGGTTCCAGAGGGAATGACACAATGAGGGGCTCCCAGGCCCGTGCCGGGTGAGGAAGGCCCCCCTTTGACACCGGGAGGGGAGCTGCCATGAGGCAAAGCAAGGGCCTCACGAGCAGAGGGCGAGGGAAGCGCCCTGGCTCTGTAGGCCAGGCGGCTTGGAGGCAGCTCTTGTTAGATGCAGACTCGGCTGTCTGGCGTTTGCTTCTGGCAGCTGGGCTCCGGGGAGGAAAGGCCCACTCCCTGTCCTGACCGCTTCTCTGTAACACGGCGGGAACCCGCCCCAAGCACCTCCTGGGAGAAGCCGGAAGACTACCCATTGACTTAAAATGTCTGCTCTCATAGGACGTGTTCTAGGCACTTTTTCAGGGGACTTCATTGGAAATGAGGGGTTGGTTTTCTTCTCCATTTGTCAAACTCAAGCCAGTGCTTCAGGGGCTCTCCAGCCATCTTGGTGAGTGACCGACACATAGGCCAAGCCACCGGGGGCGCCGTAGAAGCGCACTGCAGGGGTGGGCGTGCGAAGGTCAGTTAGGCAGAGGGACAGAAGAAAGGGGAGGTGCCTGCGTCCTGCATTCTACTAGGGTCACCTTTGGGGTTTGGTTCACTCGCCCCCACGTCCAGAAGCAGATTAAACCCAGGCCTCAGGGCTTCCAACACGTACGCTGGTGGGGGTTGTCTGCAAAAACCTTTGAAGGGGGAGAACGGCTATCCAAAGGAGAGCCCAATCTCTGGAGCACATTTCTAAGATAAGAGAAACTGGCTGTGGCTTGAAGGACTATTTTTTCGACAAGGTAGGGGGACATTAATAGGCGTTAAAGAGACTGTGACTTCCGTGTAAGTTGCTGAAGACAGTCTGACTTCCTCATCAGAACGTGATTGATGTCTTGAGAATGGTGTGATGTGACTGTCATCACCGCCAACCTAATTCAACTCTGTGCCTTCCGTGGAAACTTCGAGCCCCCAACCCCAGCGGCGGGGGACAGGGCCTGTGCATGGCCCACCCTGTGGCCTAGAAGTCCGGGGTCAGAGCATCTCCAGCAAAAAAGTCTGTGCAGGACCCTGATTCAGGGCAAGAGGAACCCTGGTATCATTTGCAGCATCCCACTGAAACACACCTCCTGCCTCTGATTTCAAAATTCTCAGGCCCAGAAGTTATTCTGGTTTGGAAGCGGGGGGCAGGGGGATCCGGAAGAAGTTAGGAAGTCAGAAGTGGGCTCCAAGCTGGAGAAATCCCATGGGACGCAAGAGCGGTTCTCAGCCATGAACGGGACATCAAGGGTGACCTTTATCCCGGGGCGTCTTCTCTGCAGAGGGGAGGGGAGTGGACAGACTTGTGGGAATAAAGGACACCCACGGCATCCTCACGGGGGTGCAGAACCTCCGTCCAAGTCCAAAGGCCGACGCGCCCGGCAGAGACATGTCTCCGGACAGATAAGGAGATGCCACGACCTTCCGTGAGGAGCAGCCCCCCGCCCCTCCCGTCCCCATGCTCTTGAGGACATGCTGGGAAGCCCCCTTCCCCCAAGGGAGCTTTGCTCGTGAGTCAGCAGGTCCCCGCCCGGACGAACGGGCTGGGGGGCTCAGAGCTGCATCCTGCCTTCTACTAGGGTCACCTTTGGGGTTTGGTTCACTCGCCCCCACTCCCAGAAGCAGATTAAACCCAGGCCTCAGGGCTTCCAACATGTACACCTGGAACATCTTGACCCCGATGCAGCAAGCAGTTCCTTTGTCTCCCTGAAATCTCCTAGTTACCCTAATGATCTGGGGGTGCACAGGGCATGGGCATAAGGAGGGCAGCCCCGAATCTGCCCAGAGAGAGAAGTCAGCCAGACTCCAAGTTCAGAAGAATTTCCAGTAAACAAACCTCCCCTGTGGGCAAGGTGAGGGCCTGCGCTGAGAGGGGACGGCACAGGCGGGCATGGCAGGCGTCTTCGTGGCTATGTTCTCTGGGCATCTCGGGGGCTGGAAGGTGTTGGTGCAAAAAAGAAAAAAAGGCGCCCACAGAAATCCACCTGAAAAATGGGTCCTCTGAGTCTGCAGTTCCCTGAAGGAACAGGGAATAATAGGAATTGTGCTTTCTAGTGCCTAGAAAAAAAAGCAAAACACTTCTTCTTCAACATTTCATTCTTTCAAAAGAAATCTTGGAACCTGGGGAAGCTCAGTGAGGTGGCAAATTCCTTAGAGTCAAAAACCAGCTTTGGAAGCGTCTTGTCCTTCCGTCACGCGTGTGAGTTCATCGCAGACCCCTCTCATCTAGCCACGGGCATGTACACAAACGAGCGCGATCGTGAGACATCCCCTTCCAATCCACACCGGTGTGTTTGTCCCACTTCCACATTTTATCTGCATTTCCCTTCACAGACAGACCACTGGACCATAAAAAGAGAGAAACAGCTGAGAACAGGCAAAGTGTCGCCGAGCCAGCGCAGTGTTAAGTGCTGGTTCGGCATTCTTCAAGAACAAAGCAAACCTCCCCAAGTACAAGTTAGAATTTCTGTGATTAGTACACACTAGCAATTCTTTATGATCATCAGAAGAAAACAAAGGGAGAAAAAAGTCATGTTATGAAACGGAATCTTGAGCATTTTCCTTTTCAGTGACTATTTGAAGGGAAAGCTCGCCACGGGTGGCCGCGAGTCTGCCCCTTCGGCTTCCAGCCACACATGCCACACAGTTTTGCTACTATTACTTTTAAGGATCCTGGATCCTCACTTACAGACCTTTCTTTATCCCATTCAAAACACAGTTAATGAACTAGAGAAATGTTTTACATATTTTGGCAAAAGACACAGAAAAACAAGGGTTGTTGAACTGTACACGTCACTGAGAGTTCACAAGCTTGGTGTGCTGAGTGGGAGGAAAGTAATTCTGTTCAAACACATCGAAAAGGGCATTGAGAACGGACAACCCACCTCGCCGTGTCTCTCCGCGATCCCTGTACCATACATGGGCAGGCTCCTTCCAAAACACGCGGGTCTTTATGGTGTCGCTGGCTGGGAGACGACAATTCTAAATCACCGTCCCACTTAACACATGGTATGAAAGAGAATTCCGGAAAGTTTCGAGAAGGGGGGGGCTGGGCACAGAGCAGTTTACCACCAAAGAATACAAACACGGGAAATCAACCTAGAGAACATGGCTAAGTCGAGAAGCCAAAAGCAGTCAAATCAGACAAGAGTCAAGGGAGTGGGGTGGGGGTACCGGATTCCATGCCAAGATAGTGAGATTTCAAAAAAGAAAGTTGGGCACAAATCAATATCGAAAGCTTCACAAAGTCAAAGCCAAATCAAGGTTTCCTTTTTCCCCCTACGCACAAACCTTTTGTTCTAACCCTAATGGCGTGAGATCAATACTTTTCTCTGGGAGACTGAAGTCTGCAGAGACACCGCCCTTCTGTTTGATCACTCGAGTCCACAGAAATAAAGCACCTTTGGAACCAAGAGTTGTTTAAGAATCCTAGTGTCTCACTCGATGTGTCAAAAAGGACAGTTAAAATCATTAGAATAATTCGTCAGATGATCAATACAATAATATTGACTCTAGTGACGAGGCAAAAGGGCTCCCAGGAAAAATAAAACAACCAAAGGCTATGACATTTCATGAATATTCTGTGTTATAGCTTTGAACTTTATTGCAAAGCAAAAAATATATATTTTTATATATATATATTTTTATCTACATTTCACCTCTGACATTGTACACGACACGAAAGCACAGGAAATTAAAAAAATCATAATGAGGTAGATACATAACACTTACAGATGGAGGAGACTAAAGAGTTTAAATTTGGCTTAATAATGTGGTCGCCAATGTACGCATTTTCAACACAGCAGCAAGCGCTGATCCACGGGCAGGAAGGCCAGCGACCTCAAACCCAAAAAGAAGCCCCATTAAAAAATACCTGCTTCAAAATGAAAAATATATCTATTTATTTATTTTTTTTTAAGTCAGGGAATCAGACGTGTTCAATTGCAAACCTGGGTGAAATAAAGTTTTTGTTTTTACTTTTGTGCCCAGGAGGGAAAAAAAGTAATTTTCACCTATGGAATTAGGAGTAACCTGTCCCAGAGGGCTACTGCCTGCATTCCTAAGGGGGGGGGCTGGGGTCATGTGGGGGGGCTGGGGCTTCTTCCCAGGCCCTGACGGACTGGCACCTCTGCAGCCACCACGTGGGAACCCCAACTCCGGGGCCCAGCAACATGCCTGAAACCAAGGAAACCAGCTGGTGGGGTCAGCGGCATGCCCCCCCCCCCCCCGGACCCTGGACCCTCTGCTCTCGAGGTGAGTGAGCCAGGAGCACCTGCTGGGTTGAGACCCTCAGACCAAGGCCACCTGCACCCCGGTTTTGGCGTCTAAATGTATTTCTCGGTCAAACTTGCTGTCTGGGGGCAGGGCAGGGGGGCAGAAGCCCACTCCCGCCTCTGATGTTTTGGGGGAAGCGAGGTCAGGGCGAGGGGGAGGAGGAGAGGGGACAGTGGCCCATGGAGATGCGGCCGGGAGAAGAGAAAAGGCGGGGGCCTGGGCAGGTGCCCGCAGAGTCGGAGGGGTGAGAAAGCCCCGTCCGGGAGAGCCTCGCGGCCCCCGGGGAATGCGGAGGGGGCTCAATAGCTGTTTTCACTCCAGGCCTGATCCTGCTTTGGGGACAGGGAGCTGCTCTCCTAGGAGAGCTGGGACGAGAAGGGGGTCGGAGGGGGGGTGCCGG